>JAGFNQ010001958.1:0-119477 GCA_024364735.1 Boesenbergia rotunda | reverse complement strand
ACTTTACCGTCTTGCATGGAGGACAGCTCCAAGGCCCATCTTGAATGCATCACTGTAGATGTCAAAGGCTTTGTCACTCTCTGGAACAGTCAGGATGGGAGCACTAGTCAATCTTTTCTTCAGTTCTAGGAAGCTGTGCTCGCATTTATCTGACCACTCATACTTCTGATTCTTTCTGGTCAGGGCTGTGAGTGGAGAGGCTATTCTGGAAAAGTCCTCCACAAATTTTCTGTAATATTCTGCCAGGCCTAAGAAGCTTCTGATTTCACTGGCATTCTTGGGTCTACACCAGTTGCTGACTGCTTCTATCTTGGCTGGATCAACTTGAATGCCTTCTTTGGATACAATGTGACCTAGGAAGGTTACCTGATCTAGCCAAAACTCACACTTTGAGAATTTGGCGTACAACTCCTTCTGGTGTAAGGTTTGCAACACTATCTTCAGGTGTTCTTCATGTTCTTTCCGAGTCTTTGAATACACTAGGATATCATCAATGAAGGCAATGACGAACTTGTCCAGAAAATCCTTGAACACCCTATTCATTAGATCCATAAATGTCGCAGGGGCGTATGTCACTCCAAAGGGCATGACCACAACCTCATAGTGCCCATATCTTGTACTGAAAGCAGTCCTTGGCACATCACTCTCCTTCACTCTGAGCTGATGGTAGCCTGATCGCAGATCTATCTTGGAGAACACTGTGGCTCCCTTCAGCTGATCAACTAAATCGTCTATCCTTGGCAAAGGATATCTGTTCTTGATGGTTATCTTATTCAAAGCTCGACAATCTATGCACATTCGCATAGATCCATCTTTCTTCTTGACAAACAGTACAGGAGCTCCCCAAGGTGAATGACTAGAGCGGATGAAACCCTTGTCAAGCAGCTCTTGCAATTGTTCTTGTAATTCTTTCAGTTCTGCTGGTGTCATGCGATAAGGTGCCTTCGAAATTGGGTTGGTTCCTGGGGCCAACTCAATTTCAAACTCAATTTCCCGATTGGGAAGGAGTCCTGGTAACTCTTCAGGAAACACCTCAGGATAGTCACAGTCTACCCTCACTTCTTCTCTCTTCAATCCTTCTCCTTGACTTGCATCCACTATATGAGCTAGAAAACCAGGGCACCCCTTCTCTAACATTCTCTGAGCTTGTAAGGTAGATAGGAACCTATTTATCTTTCTCCTTGGGTCTCCAATAAACTCAAATGAAGGTTCTGCTTCCGGTGTGAACTTGACTTTTCTCTTGCGGCAGTCTATAGAAGCATTTTACTTGCTCAAGAAGTCCATTCCTAAAATGACATCGTAATCCTTCATCTCAAGGACTACCAAGTCACTGTAGAGCTCTCGGTCGGAAATCTAGATTGATACTGCCCTTAGCCTCTCAGTAGAGGCCATCACTTCCCCTGACGGTAAGGTTGTTAAGAACTTCATCGTTCAACCTTTCTGGTGGCCTTTATACTGTTTGAGTAGTGCTCAGTGATCAAAGCACTACTTATTAGTTCTTCGGAGGTTTGCAGCCTCTTAACACCGCTAGCCTCCTTTAACGCTATCTCAGGCCTTAACATCTTGAGCATTAGCCTAACTATCTCTTTTTCTGTGCTAACTAGCTCTGGGCACAGATGAGCTAACCGCTTAAACATCTTCACTGCTTCATCCACGGATAGTTCTCCTTGTCTGAACTCCGTGAATTCATCGTAATGCTTGTTGGTTACTTGCATGTGAAAGTATTCTTCGAAGAACTCAGTCTCGAAGTCGGCCCATGTCATCTGGCTGACATTTCTCTTGGCCTTGACTCCCTTCCACTATATTCTAGCATCTCCCGTAAGGCAGAAAGATGCACACTTTATCTTCTCTACCTCATGCCAGTCCAGTAGCCCTACTATTCTTTCCAACGTTTTGAACCATGCTTAAGCATCCCATGGTTTACTTGTGCCTGGGAAATTCCCTGGCTTCAGTTTCTTCTACTGAATGAGGTATGCTTCTTGCCTTACTCTCCCGAGCCACCACCTCTAAGAGATTTGGTGGGGGTACTCACTCTGTTACCCCTTGCCCTCTAGGAACTTACTCCTCGTTTTGGGCCTTTCTAGGCGTCCTCAAATGTATAACTTAACACTTAACGGTAATGTTCTCAAACTTGCTTTAGGATATAACAAGACCTTGGTCTTGATTCTTATCTCATTTCTTAGTCCTAGAACTCGTTCTAGGGCTTACTAAGACCTTGGTCTTACTCAAAACTTTTATCAAGCACCTTGCGTGCCATAATCCCAAAACTTACTTTTGGGCAATTCAAGTAAGTACTTAAGCATTTCTCTAATATCCATTCTAGGGATTAAACATGATTCCGTGATACTAAGGTATTAAACATGCTTCCTTGTTCTATGCACATATGAGTAAGTACTTAAGCATTTCTCTATACTGCAATTAAGTAAAGGAGCAATAGAAAAACTGAAACTTAAAGCTTTCTTACTTGAAGACGGCAAGGTTGATGCTGATGTGTGTGTGATGCTGGAGAATGGGAACTGCTCTGATACCACCTATAGCGACCCGCCTTCTCTGCCTTAGACGGATCGTTACTTTTGTCTACTTCTCGACTCTAATGCACGACTAAAAATGCGGAAATCTTTCTTTTTTCTTTTTCTTTTTTTTTAAGAATGATATTCTAACTTAAATAGTCATGCATGATACCATGTCACACTTTCTTTCTCAAAAACTCATAAGAAAATACTTATTGAAACTTGCCTCGCCCAACTCAGCTTACGGGTATCAATCGACTGATACTATACCAGTCGACTGATAAGTCTGAAACCTGTTTTCCAGATTCGAAGCCTTGTTTCAAAACTCCACCAAACCTATACTTTCGAGTCATATAAAATCATGACACCATTTCTATTCTCTATACCAGTTTTCTAAACAATTTAGCCAATCAAAACGAATCCATAAACTTGAAATTAGGACTTTTGCGAAATTTAGCAAGTTATGAAAAATCTACATAGACTTTAAGTTAGAGTTTGTACCAAACTTAACTTCTAACCATTGAAACTCATCACACAAAATTCTGAAACATCCCTAAGGCATTATCAAATGAGAAAGCAACTTTTCTAAACATACTTAAGCAATAAAAACTTGATTCAAAGGGAAATTAATACTATCTTGGCACATGCATCTATTTCTCTAACAAAGTATCAATATTTCAAACTACTCACACTTCTACTTATCCAATGCAATCATAAGGATATGTATGCTAAATGAAATGACATGGAATCTTTACTCTAAGAAATTGAGCATGTAAAACTATCCAAAGCTTAAATGTTCGCTAAACTCCATAAAGCTAGAACTTGAAATTTGAATAAACTCAAACATTGTAATTCAAATAACTAAATTGTCTCGTCTCAAGGATCTCTCCAAAATCAGCCACCACACACACTTTACTCAGCACCGCCTCGTCGCCTTCCTTCAGAATTGCTTGCCTTTACCTTTATCTGCAGTAAGAGGAAATGCAACTAGTAAGCAAAAAGCTTAGTAAGTACTATCTAGCTCACAAAGTCTCGACATGTGCAAACATGCTTCTTGAACAATATGAAAATCATATGAGATACTTATATGCTTGAAAGAAAACTAAGAACATGTGTAACTCAAAATATGCATACTCAAGCATTAATAAATCTCAACTCACTTTTCTTGGCTTAACTTGAAACTTTAGCAATTCTTTAACTTAAAGTCTTTCTTTAACTCTTTGAAAACTTTCTTAAACTTTAGAAAACTTTGCTAAAGCATATACTTGAAAATAATAATCACTTGGATCCACTGAAGACGTAAGTACCATCTCATGCGCGTTCCCTAAAAGGTTGGGGTAGCGAGCCACCAATCCTAATAGAGCAGACCTTGGTCTACCAGGGCCAAGACCTTGGAATTGGACACCTGGATTTCTTTAACGACGCCCTTGGACGCCGGGTACTGGCCTTAGAAAATAAAATAGCTTTTCTTTCTTTTCTTTCTTATCTGTAAATGCCTTGGCATTTTCTCGAGCACCTTGCGTGCTAAAATCCCTAAGTCTTGACTTTTGGAGATTTCTTAAGGCCTTGGCCTTTTCTTTTCTTATCTTTATCTTCTCTTTTCTTTTCTCATCACTTTCTTAGACCCTAAACTCATATAGGGTATGTGAATAAACTTATACATAAGCATACAACAATTAATGAACTAAGATCACATGCAAAAACTTAAACTAAGGTAAAAATTGCACTTTTAACTTTCTAACAGGAAAAACTCGCGGAAAAACAGCCTCTTACCACAGGTGAGAAGTACTTACATTGATATCTTGGACTTACAACCAAGATTGACGTCTAGGGCTCGGGAGAAACTTGAGATCTCAGAGAATTCTTCGCGCCTACGCGTTCCTCTCGTCGCGGGGATCCCGAATATAGGAATATCTCTTGGAGGAGAGCCTTGGCCGGCCCCCTGGAGCTTGGTGTTGTTTCGCCCAAGAGAGGAGAGGTCGGCGTGAGGGTTTGGAGAGGAGAGAAATAAAACTTCTCTCTTTAATTACCTATTTATACTTATGGGGCGGATTAACGTAAGTACACCTTAAATATATTTCTCTCCATCCTTTGCTGTGCTTGATACCCTAGCCCAGCCGGTCGCGCGCGCTCCTGGTCTCGTGGTGGTCGCGGGTTCGAACCCCCGGCTGCCCTTAAATGTTTTTTTTTATATATACTAAACGGACTCGGAAAATTTCATAAAAATATTCTAAAAATCCCTAAAAATATCTAGAATATTTCTAAACCATTTTTAAATAATTCTAAGGACTTTAAGAACTAAAAATGGGAATTTTGGGGCGTTACATTACCGACGTCCGGAGTAGATCGTATTTTTGAAGCAGAGGGACGTCGTCGGTGCTTGTATCTCGAGTTGGGAGGTTTCCGGGATAGAGCGCTGGAGCAGAAGAGCGTGAATGTGTTGGAAGAATTCTTGTCTTAAAGCCTTGGGGTCGAGGGCCTTTTTATAGCCCCTGGGGGCGCCCGTAACGTTGGGGGCGCCCCCCCCACATGTCATCTGATCCGAGCTCCTCTCGGTCGGCTCTGATCCCTTCAAACTCGGGATCAGACGTTGACGAGGGCGCCCGGGTTGACTCTTATCCGTTGGCTTCTCGCTGGCTTGCCTCTTATCCGCTTCGTTAGCTTGAGCTCGGGGCGCCCGGACCATCCGGGGCGCCCGGGAGCATGGGGCCCCCGGGATCACGGGGGCGCCCCGCCCATGAGCTGTTGAAGCGTACATTTGCTCCACTTCTTTTTGTATTCACCTTGGGGGCGCCCGGGACACTCCGGGCGCCCTACTCAGCTTCTGCCTCACTCCTTTAAGGCTCTCTGAGCTGCAGACACTCGTTCCTTCGGTCCTGCATCCAGGGTTAGTCCAAAATAACACAGAGCAATAATATGTTAGTTTTATACAGCCTTAGCTGTCTTGGTTCTGACTTTGGGTCTCCAAAATGGAGCCCTAGGTTGAACCGACGCCTACTGTTCCCTCGACGGGGAACGCATCCTCACCTAGTCCTCTCAGGAGAATTTACCTGATGCCAACCGGCTCCTCCGATTGGACTTTTTGCCCAGCAGTCCTTCGCCAGGTGCCTAGCTATCCTTCGCCAGGTCTTCAGTACCAAGCTGTCCTTCGTCTGGTGCCTAGCAGTCCTTCGCTAGGTCTTTGTATCCTGGCATTCCATCGCTAGGTGCCTAGCAGTCCTTTGCTAGGGCTTTGTATCCTGGCATTCCTTCGCCAGGTGCCTAGCAGTCCTTCGCTAGGGCTTTGTATCCTGGCATTCCTTCGCCAGGTGCCTAGCAGTCCTTCGCTAGGACTTTTCCTGCACACTTGAGTAACATGTCAGATAAACATTATATCTTAACTTTTGAACCCTTTTGCCATTATCAAAATACAGGTTCGACTTGGGTGCTTTCTGTACCAACAATCTCCCCCTTTTTGATTTATGGCAACCCTGGTTCAAAAAGTTAAGTTAATCAGAACATATAAGACAAAATTTGTTTCCTCCCCCTGGAAGGAATCTCCCCCTAGATTTTTCAAAAGTTCATGAGGTTTTGAAACTAACTTCTAAGTCTAAAGATGGATTTAATTTTACTTAGAACAATTTTCAACAAAAACTTTAGAGACATATTTTCCAACATAATTTTGGTTGTGCACTTTGGAAAATTCATACTTATAGGAACATTTTTGAAAACTTAAGTTTAAATACTTAGAAAATTTTGAAAACTTAAGTTTTTAAATACTAGGAAAATTTTAAAAACTTAAGTTTAAAGTACTTAGAAAATTTTGAAAACATAAGTTTAAGTACTTTGAAAATTTTGAAAACTTAAGTTTAAGTACTTAGAGATAATTTTGAAAACTTAAGTTTAAAGTACTTAAAGAAAATCTTAATACTTTTGAAAATGAATTAAGTACTTTTTGAATAAAGGATAGAGTTTGAAATTTTGGATTTAGAAAAGAATTTTAAGAAAAATTTTAAAATCTCTCCTTTCCTATCTCTCCCCCTTTGCCATATATCAAAAAGAAATATAGCAAAAAAATTACATAATAGCAGAAAAAATAGACTGCATTGCTGTACTGAACCAATTCAGGATTTGAACTAAACCAAATCAGTTTCAATTATCTCTTTTAGGGTCCTGTCTAACCCAATTAGCTACTTACTAACTGTTATAAACAGTAATTTTCGCTAGGGTTAGTCAAGTTAAGTGTTCTGTTCAAGTTAAATTTTCTAAACTTGACACTTGACTTGATTACTGTTTAAGTTGTATTTAGTGCCCCAATTACTGCAGATGCACTAACTTAAAGCATCTTGAATTAAGGCAAAGACCTAAGCATCTCAACCCATTCTAGGTTATCAATCAAAAGTACCCTAAGGTGCTTGTGAGATGTTGGCTTCTAAATCTATAGGTGCATGCAGTTCTAGGGTTAGGGCCTAGGCTAAGTCCATTTGGAAAAAGCCCTAGTTTTGAAGGGGATAGTTTTTGAAAAGAAAACTAAGTCGAAAACTACAAAAAAAACTGTTTAAAAAACTGATTTTGAAATTCAGTAAAGCAGTTTTAAAACTATTTTTAAAAGTGATTTTTCAAATCAAAAGAAACCAATAGAGTAAACCTATTCTACCAAGCATAATCCTAACTGCCTTCTTAGTGAGATGAACTCAGACTCAGGTAGGGGTTTTGTGAATATGTCAGCTAAGTTAGATTTAGAGTCTATATGCTTAAGGATATTTCACCCCTGGCTACATGATGTCTTACAAATGGTGTTTAACTTCTATGTGTTTAGTTCTGGAATGTTGGATTGGGTTTTTAGTTAGGTTGATTGAGCTAATATTGTCAATGTAGACCTGAGTTTGAGTGTAGTTAAGCTGGAAGTCTTTGAGAGTGTGCATCATCCATAAGAGTTGTGCTACACACTCTCCTAAAGCTACATACTCAGCTTCAGTTGTGGATAGAGCTACACAGTGTTGTTTTCTGCTGCACCAACTTACTAGACTATTTCCTAACAGTTGGCAGCTTCCACTTGTGATCTTTCTATCTAATTTACAACCAGCGTAATCAGAATCCGTGTATCCTGACAAGTCAAAGGTTGAGGTCCTAGGATACCAAATCCCTACATTTAGGGTGCCCTTAACATATCTTAGTATTCTTTTCAGGGCTGCTAAGTGTGTTTCCTTAGCACAGGTTTGGTATCTAGCACACATTCCTACAGCAAAAAGAATATCAGGTCTGCTTGCTGTAAGGTACAGTAGGCTTCCTATCATACTTCTATAGAGTTTAAGGTCTACTGGTTTACCATCAAGGTCACTATCTATTTTTACATTTGTGGCCATGGGGGTACTTATACTTTTAGAGTTATCCATTTTAAATTTCTTTATTAACTCTTTAGCGTATTTGGATTGATGAACATAGTTTCCATCCCTAGTTTGTTTAATTTGTAATCCTAGGAAGAAGTTGAGCTCCCCAACTAAGCTCATTTCAAACTCATTTTCCATTATTTTCACGAATTCTTTTAGAAAATTAGAGTTGGTTGACCCAAAGATTATATCATCAACGTAGATTTGGGCAATAAAGATTTCTTTTCCTAAGGTTTTAATAAATAAGGTTGAGTCAATTTGACCTTGTTTAAACTCTTTAGAAGTTAGGTAGGTTGATAGACGTTCATACCAGGCCCTAGGAGCTTGTTTTAGTCCATAGAGTGCTTTAGTAAGTTTGTAAACATAGTCAGGTCTTTCTAAGTCCTCAAAACCAGGGGGTTGTCCTACATAGACTTCTTCCTTAATGAATCCATTTAGAAAGGCTGACTTTACATCCATTTGGTATAGTTTGAATCCTTTATGGGATGCAAAGGCTAATAACATCCTAATGGACTCAAGTCTAGCTACTGGGGCATAGGTTTCATCATAATCTAACCCTTCTACTTGACTGAATCCTTTTGCTACTAAGCGGGCTTTATTTCTGACTATTTCTCCTTGATCATTTAACTTATTCCTAAAAACCCACTTAGTGTCAATGACGGATTTGCCCTTAGGTTTAGGTACTAATTCCCAGACTTGGTTTCTTTCGAATTGGGCTAACTCTTCTTGCATAGCTATGATCCAATCAGGATCAGGTAGGGCTTCCTCTATAGTCTTAGGTTCAATTTTTGAAATCATGGCTATCTGACTAAGATTTCTATAGGAAGACCTAGTTCTGACTCCTAAAGTTGGATCACCCACAATTTGATCAGTTGGGTGACTAAGTCTGGGTTTCTTGGTTTTTCTTGAACTTGGTTCAGCCTCAGGTCCGGCTGGTTGATTTGGTTCAATGTTTGGTTCAACATTTGGTTCAATTGACTCAGAAGTTGGTTCAATATTTAGTTCATTCAAGGGTTCAATTAAGGGTTCAATAGTTGGTTCATTATCTTCTTGATCAGCATTTGATGAAGTTAGGTCTGGATTATCAGATTTTGTGTTGATTTCTTCATCAAATATTAAGTTTGTTGTTTCTTCAATTTTCTTAGTTTGTTTGTTGTAAACCCTATAGGCTCTACTTGTGGTTGAATATCCTAGGAAGATGCCTAGGATTGACTTAGACTGGAATTTCCCTAGATAGTCCTTGGTGTTTAGGATATGGACTTTGCATCCAAAGACCCTTAGGTAGTGTAGATTTGGAAGTCTATGGTAGTATAATTCATAGGGTGTTTTGTTGTGTCGCTTGTTAATTAGTACCCTATTTTGGATGTAGCAAGCCGTACTAATTGCTTCTGCCCAATATTGGTTAGCTAAGTTGAATTCATTGAGCATAGCCCTAGCGGCTTCCTGTAGGGTTCTATTTTTCCTTTCGACTATGCCATTTTGCTGGGGGTTCTAGGACACGAAAATTCATGTATATACCCATTTACCTTATAAAATTACTCGAACCGTTGATTTTCAAATTCTCCCCCGTGGTCACTTCTAAGTCTTTTGTTTTAGTATCGTTTTGATTTTCAATTAACTTACAGAATTCATTAAATAGTTTTAGGGTTTCATCTTTGGTCTTTAGAAACTTAACCCAGGTAAACCTAGAGTAATCATCAACTATTACTAAGTAGTACCGGTTTCCGCTTAGTGACTTGGCTCCATGTGAATCAAATAGGTCAAGGTGCAGGAGCTCAAGTGTGGTTTGAGTTAGATCAGATTGAATTAGTTTGTGATTAGATCTAGTTTGTTTACCTTGATTACATGATTCACATATTAAGTTTTCATGATTTTTAATTTTAGGGATACCTTTAATTAGGCCAAGTTGGGTGATTTTGAAATTATTCTCAAATTTGTGTGACCTAATCTCCTATGCCAGAGGTTTGATTGTTCTAATTGAGTTAACATACATTTAGGTACTAGGGGTAGGTTTATAGTGTAAACATTATTTTTCTAGTGCCCTTAAGCATGATCTCCGAGTCTTGCAGGTTTTAATCAGGCAGTTAGAATTGTTGAAGGTAACTACATAACCAGAATCACACAACTGACTTATGCTAAGCAAGTTAAATTGAAGTTTTCAACCAAAAGACTTTCTTAATAACAAAGTCAGATTTAAGTTCAATATTACCTGACCCAATTACCTTGAGTGTAGCATTGTTGCCAAATGCCACTGAGCCTAGGTTCTTGAACTTGAGTTTGGTGAATTTCAATTTATCTCCAGTCATGTGTCTGGAGCAACCGCTATCCAACATCCATTGGTCCAAATCTTTATGTTCCTACACATAAAGAGTTTTGTTGATTTGGATCCAATTAGAATCAGGATAGCCTAAATTGATTTTCACAGCCTAGTCTGTCTCACCCAAATCTAGGGTTATCAATCACGTTAGCCTTACGGTTTTGTGAGACAGGTTTTGGTATAGAATTATTTGAAAAATTATGATTTATTTTGAAAAACTTAATTAATTTTGAAAAATATTGATTTGAGTTGTTTTTAAAAAAAATGTTTGAATCTATAATTAACTGAAAATTTGTGTTAGATTCGAATTTGACAAAGAATAATTTGAATTTGAATTTCAAAAATTGGCTTCCAGGTCTTGGCGAGGCACTAGGCCTTCTTTGGTCGTAGCCTTATTGGATCATCAACCCTTTCCTTGACAAAGCCTTTTAATGAAATTTCATTTTCAAAATTATTTTTGAAAAATTCTGGTCTAACTAGTTTGGGTCTTGGATCGGTAGCTTCGGCTAGTTTCACCAGTCTAAAGAGACCAAGTAGAGAATACTTGACCTTATTAGAATTGGCTTCCCTAACGTACTATCATCTCACCTCCACCCAATACTATGTTATTCAAATTTCAGTTAAGTTGGTTCAGTCCTTAAACTAACCATCCTAAGTCTAAGCATGGTAAATTGCAGAAATTAAATAAACAATCAATCATGCAATTTGAAAACAAAATTGAATTTTATCTAACAATAAATATTGTTTTCAATTTGGCTCCCCCTGGACTAAAGCCACGATAATGGTTTGGCAAGATGTGAATCTTGTCCTTGGGGATCCAATACTGATTTGATCCAGTTTGTTTGTTCAGGTACAGTTTAGGTACCCATGCCTGAACTTTATTTCTGGACTGATTCAGTACAGCAAAGTAGGATCTTTGTCTAGATTTGGTTCTGTAGCCTAGTCCGGATCGATTTAGAACCGATTTCTGTTTTCCAAGAATCATGTCAAGACCCTTGGAACCAGAAGTGAATCGTTCTAAAGCTGATCTAAGGTCCTTAACCTGAGTTTTCAGGGAGGAGTTCTCTTTCTCAAGTTTTTCAACTTGAGTAGAGATTCCTTCTTGAACCTTCTCAGTTAAGGATCTAGAGTCAGCTCCCTCTTTCAGGAGTTTTACTTCCTGTCGGAGGGATTCGACTCGGAGTTTAGCTTTCGCCAAATCTCGAGAAAGATAAGAAATTAACTCATTTAACTGACTTCTAGAAAAACCACTTACCTTAATTTCGCCGTCCTCTGAAAATGTCAGTCTTCCGTCGTCCCGTTCCGATTCTGACTCGGTCTCGATTTCTTCTGAGGCGGTTAGCGCGAGCAGGTTCGATTGTGGGACCTCTTCTTCTTCGGAGGAGGAGGACTCGTCCCACGTTGCTTGAAGTGCCTTCTTCTTCCTCGTCTTCTTTGTTTCCTTCAGGTTGGGACATTCGGTCTTGTAGTGGCCCTTCTTCTTGCACTCGTAACAGGTCACGTTGGGCTTGTTCTTTTCATTTGAGGGTTCAGCTGGTTCATCCTTTCTTCGGCTGGCTTTCCTTCTGTTGGTTTGGTTCTTCAATTCCTTGTAGTAGTTCCGGGCCAGTCGGACCAGCTTAGGTCGATCTCCTTCGTCTTCTGAGTCTGAGTCTGAATCAGACTCTGGTACAGGTTGAGGTTTCTTCTTGGATACTTTTCCAGCTTTACCTGCAATAAAGGCAATGCCTTTCTCGGCCAGGGTGCAGTTAGTCTGCTCATGCAATTCAAGTTCTGAAAACAGTTCATCTAGTTTAATTTTTGAAAGGTCCCTTGAAACCTTGTATGCATCTACCATAGATGCCCACAAGGTGTTTCTCGGGAAAGCATTCAGAGCATACCTTATCAGGTCACGATTTTCTACCTTGTGACTGATTGTGTGTAGTCCATTCATTAATTCCTGAATTCGGGTGTGGAGCTGAGCTGCTGTTTCGTTGTCGTTCATCTTGATCGTATACAGCTTGTTCAGGAGGAGATCTCACTTGCTGATCCGAGTGTCTGAAGTTCCTTCGTGTAGCTCGATCAGTTTCCCCCACAGCTCCTTGGCACTGTTGAATGGACCGACCCGGTTCAGCTCCTCTTTTGTTAAGCCGCATTGGAGGGTCTGGGTTGCTTTAGCATCCGCTTCGATTCTTCTTTTCAAAGCGGTATCCCACTCAGTGTATGGCTGTGGTACTCCTTCAGCGTTCTTTAGAATCTCCAGTCCAGACTGGATGATTATCCACATGTCCACCTGAGTTTTCAGGTGGACCTCCATTCGACTTTTCCAGTAGGAAAAGTCTTCTCCACTGAAAAGTGGAGGTCTGGCTGTGCTGAATCCTTCTTGCATGGCCATTTAGGATTTTATCTGAAAAAAAGAAAAGAAAGAAAAAAAATCTGTCCCAAGACTTGGTCTTGGATTAGTAGTGCGGGATAAAGAAAATTAAATATCGAGGGGTGTTGCACCGGTCTCGATTAACGATAAAAATTGAAAAAAATGAAATAATTTGACGAAAAATCTGAAAAATTCTCAAACTGGTGGTTGCACCAAATTTGAGCTTCCCCGCTCTGATACCACTTGTTGGATCGAGAGAAACGATAGAGGGGGGGTGAATATCGTAAAACGTTCGGATTCGTAAAAGAGAATTAGCAGCGGAAATAATTAAAGTAAAACACACGCGAACACCAAGATTTTACTTGGTTCGGAGTCGCGGTCGGCTCCTACTCCAAGGCCCACGGTCGTTGACCGTTTACTGCGGGCAATTCTATATGCGCAAAAAGTTTACAGTATAGATTACAAGATTAGTACAGTAAACTAAAAGAAAGCCGCTCTTAATTACCGACGTCCGGAGTAGATCGTATTTTTGAAGCAGAGGGACGTCGTCGGCGCTTGTATCTCGAGTCGGGAGGTTTCCGTGACAGAGCGCTGGAGCAGAAGAGCGTGAATGTGTTGGAGGAATTCTTGTCTTGAAGCATTGGGGTCGAGGGCCTTTTTATAGCCCCTGGGGGCGCCCGTAACGTTGAGGGAGCCCCCCCACGTGGCATCTGATCCGAGCTCCTCTCGGTCAGCTCTGATCCCTTCAAACTCGGGATTAGACTTTGACGGGGGCACCCGGGATCACGGGGGCGCCCGGGTTGACTCTTATCCGTTGGCTTCTCGCTGGCTTGCCTCTTATCCGCTTCGTTAGCTTAAGCTCGGGGCGCCCGGACCATCCGGGGTGCCCGGGAGCATGGGGGCGCCCGGGATCACGGGGGCGCCCAGCCCATGAGCTGTCGAAGCGTACATTTGCTCCACTTCTTTTTGTATTCACCTTGGGGGCGCCCGGGACACTCCGGGCGCCCTACTCAGCTTCTGCCTCACTCTTTTGAGGCTCTCTGAGCTGCAGACACTCGTTCCTTCGGTCCTGCATCCAGGGTTAATCCAAAATAACATAGAGCAATAATATGTTAGTTTTATACAGCCATAGCTGTCTTGGTTCTGACTTTGGGTCTCCAAAATAGAGCTCTAGGTCGAACCGACGCCTGCTGTTCCCTCGACGGGGAACGCGTCCTCACCTACTCCTCTCAGGAGAATTTACCTGATGCCAACCGGCTCCTCCGGTTGGACTTTTTGCCCAGCAGTCCTTCGCCAGGTGCTTAGCTATCCTTCGCCAGGTCTTCAGTACCAAGCTGTCCTTCGCCTGGTGCCTAGCAGTCCTTCGCTAGGTCTTTGTATCCTGGCATTCCTTCGCCAGGTGCCTAGCTGTCCTTCGCTAGGGCTTTGTATCCTGGCATTCCTTCGCCTGGCATTCCTTCGCCAGGTGCCTAGCTATCCTTCGCTAGGGCTTTATATCCTGGCATTCCTTCGCCAGGTGCCTAGCAGTCCTTCGCTAGGACTTTTCCTACACACTTGAGTAACATGTCAGATAAACATTATATCTTAACTTTTGAACCCTTTTGCCATTATCAAAATACAGGTTCGACTTGTGTGCTTTCTGCACCAAAAGGAGCAATGGGCGGCGGCCGGAAAGAGGTGGCGCAAGGGAGGTGTTGCGGCGGCGCAAGGAAGACGGAAAAGGGAGGTTGTTTGGCTTGTTGGGAGAAGGAAAAGGAGATCTATCTCCTTCCTCATCTTCTTCTTCTCCTTCTTAAAGACTACTGCCGGCCGGTAGGGCTGTAGTGGTCGGAGGTGGCCGACGGCACAAGGAAGAGGGGGCAGTTGGCTTGCGGCGTGTAGAACCCTAGGAGGTAGGGTTTGGTTTTCGGCCAAGGCAAGAAGAGGATCTCGTTTGGAGTGCCTCGGTGATCTCGATTCGCGGTATATCATCGCCCACACGATGTTTGTGAAGGGGGGGGACATAAGGTAGAAGGTCGCGAGGTGATCGGGAAGGTATATCTCTTCCCCAAGCTCCTTGATTATCCATATGTCTATTGTGTCCCATGTTTGCTAACCTCGTCATTTCATGTTCGTTAGTTTATTATTTTGATTATGTATCATGATGAATAATTTACTAACTGGACCCCGACCATAAACACAAAAGCCGGCAATACACTCGTCGCCTTTTCCGCGGTCAAACGGTCGAGCAAATTACAAGGCCGATTTTGGTAATTGGCCGAGTTGTAATTTGGATCGTTCGATACAGCACGAGATGGTCGTAGGGAGACGGATCTCAATTCGGATTAATTTTTAATCCATAGACATGGAGAGGTCTCTCGGATCGACCGAGTATTCGCTTAGGAAACCCGCCAAGCCATACCCAACAGATGGAGGCTCATCACGTCGAGCAGATGGATGCCCTTCAGGCTCGACATGATAAGAGGCTTGCAGCAGATCAAGCCCGACATGATGAGAGGCTCGCAACGTACTAGACCCGACATGAGGAGATGATGTCGATGTTTCGGTCGTGGTATCCTGGCCCATCTTGGCATCCGGGCTCATCTTCTTAGCTTACTATTATACTAGGAATTTGTTTTTTGACTCTCCGTGCTTGTAAAAATTGACTTGATCATCTACTTTAGATTTATGCACTCTGAATTGATTATTATTAGAAATGTGCTTAGTAGAATAGGATTGTTTTTCCTGGTTTTTTCTTAAATTTCTCAAAAGAAATTCATTTTGTTTTAAGAAAAATCATTTTTAATCATATTTTACAACTAAGTTGTAATTTTTAAAATATTTTTCCGACTTAGAGTTTTATAAAAAAAATTATCCCTTCAAAACTTGGGGTTTTCTACGCAATTGACTTAGCTTAGGACTTATCCTTAGAATTGCATGCTCCTATAGATCTAGAAGCCAGCATCTCACAAGCACATTAGGGTACTTTGATTGATAACCTAGATTGGGTTGAGATGCTTAGGTCTATGCCTTGACTCAAGATGCTTTAAGTAGTGCATCAAGAGCAGTTGGGGTGATAAATACATGTGAACAACAATCAAGTTAAGTATTCAAGCTTAGAAAATCTAACTTGATCAGACTACTTAACTTGACTAACCCTGGTGAAAGTTACTGTTATATAACAGTTAGTAAGTAACTAACTGGGTTAGACAGGGACCAAAAGAGGTTATGTTGATCAATTTTTTATGAACAGATTTTTCATGCTTGGACTCACTAGTATAATAACTGGGTTCAAAATTTGTTACTTGGGTCAAACTGAGATCAATTCAATTACTTGCTACAATTTCCTTCATCATTTTTATAAATCAAGTAGGCTTTGATACATAACTATCTTTTTCATGCCAAATCATTTTTTTACCTTTTTTTTATATATGGCAAATGGGGAGAGAAGAAAAAGTCATGTTAAAAATAATTTTTTCAAGTCAAGTTATAAATAATTTTTCCAAGTCAAGTTAATTTTTCCTTGTTATTATTTTTTTCTTGTTATTTTTCAAGTTATTTTTTCCTTAGTTTCGAAAAAATCAAGTTTTAAAATTGTTAATCGAAAAAATCAAGTTTCGAAAAAATTAAGTTATAATTATTTTTTTCCACAAAATAATCTTTTCAATTTGTTACTCAAACTTTTCTTTGACAAAAAAAATTTTTAATTCCTGAAAAGTTATTTTTAGAAATACAATTCGATTCAGAAAATTCTGTTGGAGAAAAACATTATGTTAGAAATTTTTCAAAACTTATGTTTCTCAAAGTCTTCAAAATCTTTTTGGAGAAACTTTAAAAAAAATTGTATATTTTCAAAAGCTTCAGGGGGAGATTTTTAACATAAAAGAAGCCTTAGGTAATGTTTCAATGTTTTGCTATGTTTTTCAAAAATTAATTCTAAGGAAAAAGGGGGAGAGAACTGATTAAGGGGAAGAGTAGAAAATCTACTTGTTCTTTCTTTCTAGTATATAATTATCATGAATATGTCTTCTATTTTTTTAACTTAACTATTGAACGGTGTTGCCATAAATCAAAAAGGAGGAGATTGTTGGTGCTGGAAGAACCAGATTGAACCTGGTTTTGATAATGGCAAAGGGTTCGAAGTTAAGTGTGTATTGTTGTCTAATGGATTTACCAAGTGTGCAGGAAAGTCCTAGTTCACCTAAGCACGAAGTCTTGACTTGCAAGGTTGAGCAAGAAGTCCTGGTCGTGGACTGGGCAAGGAAGTCCTGATTTAGAAGATTGGGCAGGAGTCTTAGCCGAGCGACGATTGTGGACAGAAGTAGAGGCAGGTCAAGGAATGGACGTCTCGAGATCCGGCAGTCTCAGAGGCCGAGCAAAAGTCCAACCGGAGGAGCCGGTTGGCAAAAGGTAAATTCTCCTAAGAGGAGTAGGTGAGGACGCGTTCCCCGGAAGAGGGAACAGTAGGCGTCGGTTCGACCTAGGGTTTCATTTTTGAAATCCAAAGTCGGAACCAAGACAACTTCGGCTGTGATTTATTCAATTATTTATATTATATATTGTTCTTGGACTAAGCCTGGTTGCAGGAGTGAAGAGTTCTTTACTGCTGCATCCCAGGCGCCTGAGAGGAGTCAGGCGCCCGAGAAGCCAAGTGCCTGATAGTGATCAAGTGCCCCAGATGGCTTGTTCCAGCGGGTGAGTTCAGCTAAGTTGGTAGGTTGCCACGTCAGCAACTCAGGCGCCTGTGAGCCATCAACGCCCAGGGGTCCCAGGTGCCCAAGACTAGAGGATAGGAGTTTGGCCAAGTCTGCGGATAAGGACGCATCGGATTCGCGACACGTGTCAGGCGCCCCATAAGCCTCAGGCGCCCGAGAACTCTATATATAAGGTGCTTCACCCCTTGCTTTCCAGCATCAATTCCATTTAACGCAAAGAAGCTTTCTTGCAACTCAAGCACACCAACGCTGTTTAGAATTCTTCCGTGCTCGAGTTCTTCCGTGTTGCAAACGATCAAGATTGATGACATGCCGCCCAAGACATTTTGTGATCCTTCAGGTGTCATCGGTATATTTTATTCATTGTTCAAATTCTGTACTCGACTTACATAGTTGTAATACTTTTTCGACTTATAGAATTGCCCAATAAAAATAGTCAAGGACCATGGGCCTTGGAGTAAGAGCCGTCAAAGACTCCAAACCAAGTAAAAAAAACGTGTTAGTGTTGTGCTTTTTAATTCTTCCGCTGTGTTCTAATTTTTTCAGAAAAGTTTACGTAATCGCTATTACCCCCCCCCCTCTATTGATTACAACGATCCCACACTGGGCACGGAAGACCTGACCGAGGGTTGGGCATGAAGTCCTAGTTCGGGGAATTAGGCACAAAGTCTCCAGAGCAAGACCGAATTATCAGGAAGGAAGTCGCGAAGTTGTTGAAGGCCAAACATATTAGAGAAATCCAATTCCCGACATTGCTGGCAAATGTTGTATTAGTCCCTAAGTCCGGGGGTAAATGACGAGTTTGTATCGACTTTCGTGACTTCAATCAAGTCTTCCCTAAAGACTGTTACCCTTTGCCTCACATTGATCAATTGGTAAATTCGACTTCATGTTGGGAATTCATTTCGATGTTGGATGCATATCAGGGATACCACCAGGTTCCTCTTGCTCGAGAGGATCAAGAGAAGGTCAGCTTCGCAATGGCGGATGCCACTTACTATTATAATGTATTGTCATTCAGGTTACGCAATACAAGAACAACCTATTAGCGGATGATGGATAAGGTAGTCTGACACCAGATTGGAAGGAATATTGAAGTTTATGTGGATGCCATCTTGGTCAAGACGGCGAAGGGTAAGGACATGATTACTGATTTAGAGGAGACATTGATAGATTCCATTTTATTGATCATTTGAGCTACTAAAATCCATGTTTGATCTATGTTTTTCTTGTCAAAATTGTGAAATTGCCCTAGGTTTTAGAACTTACCTTTATTTTGGACTTAATTGCAAATATGCAAATTTTTGGATTAATTTGGCCACTAAATTCTTGATCTATTTTTGTAGGCATCAAAGTTCAAGGATCTAGGGCATATTGGGTCAAACTCGAGTCGGAATTGACCCAGATCAGATTACCAAGATTACGATTAAATCTGGGCCGTTCGATTCGAAAGCGGCTAGATCGGAGCCATCCGGGATGATCTGAAGCAATCCAAGCTAAAGCTAGGGTTGATCAAGCACCCTGATCAAGATCTGAAGATTTCATCCCAATCAGAGCAAGATCAACCGTTGGATCAAGCTTGGAGGGCTCTAGATCATCCATTCAAAGATTAGCTAGATCTGGACCATCCGTTGCAAATCTGGAGGATCCGAGCTACCACGAGGCAGATCCTGACCCCAGATCTTCATCATCAAAGTTTGGCTCAAATCGGACTAAGATCAGCCGTTGGATTGAAGCAAATCAATCACAGCCGTCCATTGGTTAATACTTAAGGAAATTTTCCACAGAGCTTACCCTTGTCGCGTCTTCAGCCAGCCTCCACTGTTCTTCGCTGTTCTTCCTTGTTCTTCATCGTTCTTCAAATTTTTGCTTCCATGAAGGCGTGACCACCTCATCTTCCAATCCAGATCGAGAATCGAATCTTTGGTGATCAAGGTTTGAAGAATTCTGCTCAATTGCGCTGGAACAGGGGATTTCTTGAGGGTTTCGGGAATCCTCAGTCCGATCACTTCCTTCTCAACCACAGTCCATTTCCAAGCTTCCAAATCATTTGTAGGGGTTCTCAATGATCTCAGAAGTTTCCCAAATCGTCCTCGCAGCTCCATCAATTGAGAACGAAGAAATCGGATGGAAAATTTCAGCAAGCGCAGATTTGAAGCAAATTCAATTTCAGAATTGATTGTCCACTGATTTGCTGAGCCTAGGGGTTCGAAGCCGGTTCTTGATTGACAACCAAGAATTTCTTGAGCTCGAGAGGGGTTGAGGTGTAGCTTAGATGTTTAGATTTATTGTTTTGTAGCTGTAATCGAAATTCTGCGTATGTTCTGTTTTTGAACCTCAGTTTCATTAGCTGTAGTTGTAAGTTCTGAATTGTTAGCTTAATTAGGAGTTTAAACTTCGAGTTCAGTAAGTTAGGAACTGGTTTGGTGATTAATAGAGTTAAATTTTAGTTCTTTTTAGTTTTAATTGTTGCGTGCCACTTCAAATTGCTGCGTGCCAAGTTGTGGGCTGCGTATCAACATTTTCAATTTCCTTACATTAGTTTCTACTGAGAAATCGCTAGATAAGTTTTCTTGCACCTAGATTAGTTGCTTTAACTTGTTTTGCATTAGCTAGTGTAGCCTTTGATCCATTGCAATTGAAAACTCTATAGTTAGCCTTTAATTTCTGCATCCTAGGTTTCAAGCAAATCTGAATTCTGCATATTAGTGATTTCAGTCATCTTTTCACTAGTTTAGTCAAGTAATTGCTAGTTTAACTTCCTTGTTTCTAGATTAGATACTTGCATTCAAGTTAGGATAGCTAGCTCAGCCTTTAGCTCTAGCAAAAACAGAAAAAATCAGTAGCCAAACCTTAATTTCTGCAATCTGAATTTCAGCAATTGGTTTCTAATTTCTGTGCTTTTCTATTTCTGATCTCAGTTTCGATCCCTTGCCTTCATCTTGCTTAGTTCTATCCTAAAACTTTTGTTTCCCAAACGAACCAAACAGTTTTAAGGTTTGAGCTTCAAGTTTACTTACTTAGTGAATTGGAGCTAGTTTTTGGCACAAGGATTCTCCTTGCGTGCCAATTGATTTGGCTCCATTTGCATCCGAATTGAGCTTGTATTTATGGCATGTGAGAGTGTTTGAGTCAATAAGTTTACATGTCAATCATTTCCGAATTTTATTGGCAATAGTTGGTTCCCAAAATCTATTTAGCTAGTTGAGTTTAAATTGTGTGGTTGATGCCTAATCTCGCATGCTCTTAATTGAGTTCAGCTCACTGATTTTCGAAAACTCCCATCCTTGTTTTTACTTCATTGCATAGCATTCCAATTTGTGTTTGAAATCAGAAATCAGTATTCAAAAACCTTGTAAGTGTTTGGATTTAGTTTCCATTTATTGAGTTTTTAAGTGCCAATTTCCTTGTTTAGTTTATTAAATCACAGTTCCTATTCTTAATTCTCCATTGCAATTTCAATTTTGATTGTATTCCAATCCCAATCACTTATTTCGAAACCCAAAACAAAAATGATACATAACTACGAGTTTGAATCAAACTAGACAACTATCCCCGAGAAAAATACGACCTATGGCACCCTATATTACATTTCCATATTTTTGATTGTAAAAGGGTTTCCAGTTATTCATTTATAAATTCTAAATCTGATGAGCCCATACATTTCGTGACAGATTAATTTAGTATATTTGGGCCCGTCAAATTTTTGGCGCCGTTGCCGGGGAACTGTTAGTTGACTTGTTTGATTTTAGCTTGCGCACTTATTTCATATCATTCTTGATTTGTTTCTGTGCTTATTGTCATATCTTTTGATTTGATTTTATTTGTTTTATCTTTTTATTCACTTTTACTGCGATTTGTTCTGTTTTTATGACCAGGTCTCTAGGTGCTGAATTAGAAGATTTCGATCCTGAGATTGAGAGGACCTTCAGAGTCAGGAGGAACCAGGCTATTCTTTCTGAGACTGCAGATATCCCTCCACTTCAGACTATCAGCACTCACTCAGGCATTGACATGGCAGACCACCAGAGAACCATGAAGGAGCTTGCAGCACCTGATGCTGCCTTTCAGTACTCCAGCATAGCATATCCAGAGCTAGGGGGAAGTTTTGAGTTAAAATCTGGACTCATCAATTTGTTGCCAAAGTTTCAGGGTTTATCTGGGGAGGATCCAAACAGGCATTTGCACGAGTTCCATGTGGTGTGCTCTACTATGAAGCCTCAGGGCGTTTCTGAAGAAGACATTAAGTTAAGAGCATTTCCTTTTACTTTGACTGGAGCTGCTAAAGATTGGTTGTATTATTTGCCCACTGGACATGTTGCTAGTTGGATTGAAATGAAGAGAGCATTTTTAGAGAAGTTTTTTCCAGCATCAAGGACCGCCATTATCAGGAAAAGTATCTGTGGGATTCAACAAGTGGTTGGAGAGTCCCTTTATGATTACTGGGAGAGGTTCAAGAAGTTATGCTCTAGCTGCCCTCAACACCAAATTAGTGAGCAACTTCTTGTGCAATATTTTTATGAAGGTTTATTACCTATGGATAGGAGCATGATTGATGCGGCGGCAGGAGGAGCCTTGGTAAACAAAACTCCAGAGCAAGCTAGAGTACTCATTTCTAACATGGCGGAGAATACTCAACAATTTGGGAGTAGAGCACTCACTACAAGAGGGGTTCATGAAGTTCAAGTGTCGCCTAGTGAACAAAAAGAAAGCAAAAGCTCTTCGTTGGAGAACAAATTGACGGAGTTGGCATCTTTAGTAACGCAAATGGCAGCGAACAATGTGAACCAAGCCTCAAATTCAACAACAACTTCATTTCCAAATCAAGCCACAAGAGTATGTAGCATTTGTTCAAGCCAAGAACATAATTCGGACCATTGTCCAAATCTCCAACAAGATGAATCGGTTGCGGCCTTGGCTAGAGCTCCATTCCAACGAAGAAATGACCCCTACTCATCTACCTACAATCCGGGTTGGAGGGACCACCCAAATTTGAAGTATGGTAACTCTTTTTACCAACAACCGCCTTCAAATCATCAAATTCAGCCCTCATTTCAGAGTTCACAGCAACCACAGCAACCCACACAAAATTTACAGCAGCAATTTCCAGCACAAAATCACAATTTTCAGCATCAATTTCAGCCTTCCCAGAATTTTCAGGACACATTCCAGCAACAATACCAACCTGTGCAACAATTCCAGCAGCCTTTCAGCCATTATCAGCCGCCAAATCAACCTCCACAGCACTTCCAACATTTTCAGCAACCTAACATCAGTTTCAGCAGAATTCACACAGCAATTTCCAGCACAAAATCACAACTTTCAGCAGGGTTTTCAGCCTTTCCAGAGTCAATTCCAGCACTCACAGCAGGTTTTTCAAAACTTCCAGCAGCCATTTCAGACATTTCAGAGTCAAGACCAGCAGAATCAACCTCAAATGCAAAATTTCCAGCAAGGTTTTCATAATTTTCAGCAGCCCTCATCCACCTATTCAGCCCCACACAAGTCATATGCAAACTATGGGAGTTCTAGTGGTTCAAATTCGCAGCAACAACAACAAAGGATAGAGGAGCTAACGCAACACATGCTACAACAACAACAACACCAACAAAAGACGGATGCAACTTTGCAAAACATTGAGAGGCAATTAGGGCAATTGGCGAGTGGAATTAATCAAAATCAAGCTCAAGGATCCAGTCACCTTCCTTCCCAAACCGTTCCTAATCCCAAAGGGAATGTGAGTGCTATAACTTTGAGAAGTGGGAAAGTTACAAAGTCTCCGAAGAGTCCAAGAGCAGAATTTTCAGGAGACCGGACAGCAGCTCAAATTCCGGCCCAAAACAGCTATGATATGAGTTCAAATTTGGCTGATTCCACCCCTAGCACGTTCCCAACTCAATCCTCAAGCAACCCTCCAAATTTGGTGGCAAACGGAGAAGAAATCGATGCCGAGACGCATGGGACAGCAGGGCAGAATTCAGCATCTACCTCCTTACCTCCGGCCAAAGTTGATGACTTTAGGGTTCCTTTACCTTTTCCACAGCAGAGGACACATGCCAAAAAGCAAGTGGAAGAAGAGAAGGCCATAGAATTTCAAGAACTTGAGAATCTTTTTAGCAAGGTGCAGGTGAATGTGCCATTGCTTACCATGATCAAGCAAATTCCTAAATACGCTAAGTTTCTCAAAGAGTTGTGCATTCACAAGAAGAGGTTGAAGGGGAATGAGTTAGTTAACATGGGCAAGAATGTTTCAGCATTATTTCAGCAAATTCCTCAGAAATGCGAAGACCCAGGAGTTTTTACTGTACCTTGTGAGATTGGAAGCAGTTTATTTCAGGATGCTATGTTAGATTTGGGTGCTTCCATCAATGTGATGCCTAGGTCAGTTTTTCAGATGTTGGGCATAGGCCCTTTACAGTCTACAGGAGTAGTGATTCAGCTGGCTGACAGACGCCAGACTCACCCAGCCGGAATGATTGAGGACGTGCTTGTTAAGGTGAAAGAGTTGATCTTCCCAGCTGATTTTTACATATTGGACATGGAGGGAGATTACTTGGCACACCGTTCTCCACTTATTTTAGGCAGGCCCTTTCTGAAGACGGCCAGAACGAAGATTGATGTATATGCCGGGACACTTTCTATGGAGATTGGAGATACGGTGGTACAGTTCAGCCTTTTTGATACTATGAAACATCCACGAGAGGACCACTCTATCATGAGCATGGACATTCTAGAGGAGCTGGCGCAGACTGAGTTGGAGACTGAGGGATTTCTGGAGGATTTTTCTGGAGGAGCTACAGATTCAGAGGAGGCTGAGAGAGTACTGACTGCTGATACTGAGGATTTTACAGAAGACATTTCAGACACACTTCCAGCTGGTGACATTTTTCTAGGTGTAGGGGATTGCACAGAGCCCCAAGGATCACCTATTTTTACTGATATTCAGAGTGTAGGGGATTGCACTAAGCCCCAGGGACCACTTATCTCTACTGAAGAGGACCAGAGTGAACTGAAGCCATTACCAGGTCACTTGAAGTATGCATACTTAGGTGAGGAGCAGACTTTTCCTGTTATTATTGCACAGCATTTGGAGTCAGAACAAGAAGAGAAATTATTGCAAGTCCTGAGGCACTACAAAAAGGCAATTGGGTGGACACTATCAGATATACCAGGTATCAGCCCAGCTATCTGCATGCACAGGATCTTTTTAGAGGAAAATGTCAAACCTGTGAGGCAACCACAAAGGAGGCTCAACCCACTTATTTTGGATGTAGTAAAGAAAGAGGTGACTAGACTTCTACAGGCAGGTATTATTTACCCTATTTCTGACAGTCAGTGGGTTAGCCCTATTCATGTGGTGCCTAAGAAATCTGGAGTGACCGTGGTGGCAGATGAAAGTAATGAATTAGTACCCACCAGAGTCAAGAATTCCTGGAGAGTCTGCATTGATTACAGGAAACTCAACAAGGTCACAAGGAAAGATCACTTCCCTCTACCATTCATTGATCAGATGCTTGAGAGACTGGCAGGGAAGTCACACTACTGTTTCTTGGACGGATTTTCAGGCTATTTTCAGATTTGCATAGATCCAGAGGACCAGGAGAAGACCACCTTCACCTGCCCCTTTGGTACATTCGCCTACAGACGTATGCCCTTCGGACTCTGCAACGCACCCGGTACTTTTCAGAGATGTATGGTGAGTATATTCGGTGAGTTGCTAGAGGACTGTATGGAGGTATTTATGGATGATTTTTCAGTTTATGGCACGTCTTTTGATTTATGTTTGAATAACTTGTCTAGGGTTTTACATCGTTGCATTGAAACTAACCTTGTTTTGAATTTTGAAAAATGCCACTTTATGGTAGAGCATGGGATAGTTCTTGGACACATAGTCTCTCAGAAAGGTATTGAGGTAGATCCTGCTAAAATCAGTGTTATTTCTTCTTTATCTTACCCCGTATGCGTACGGGATATTCGAGCTTTTCTTGGACATGCAGGATTTTACCGCAGATTTATTAGAGACTTTAGCTTGATTGCTCGGCCCTTGACACGACTTCTGCAGAAAGATGTTGAGTTCCATTTTGATGAAAAATGCAAGGAAGCTTTTCATAGGCTCAGGGAGGCTCTTACCTCAGCTCCTATTATTACATCACCTGACTGGTCTTTACCTTTTGAATTAATGTGTGATGCTTCTAATTTTGCAGTGGGAGCTGTATTAGCACAGAGGGTAGATGGAGCACCACATGTCATTTCCTATGCCTCCAAAACCCTAGATGCCGCCCAAGCCAACTACACCACGACTGAAAAGGAGCTTCTTTCCATTGTTTTTGCCTTAGATAGATTCAGATCATATTTATTGTGTTCTCATGTTGTTGTGTTTTCTGATCATGCAGCACTGAAGTACCTCCTGAAGAAACCAGATGCGAAGCCAAGGCTTATTAGATGGATGCTACTACTACAGGAGTTTGACTTGGAGATACGAGACAGGAGTGGCAAGGAAAATTTAGTAGCGGACCATTTGAGCAGATTGGAGGGAGATGGAGATCCCACGGCCATAGATGATGATTTCAGAGATGAGCAGCTTTTACAGATGCATGGTGAGTCACCCTGGTATGCAGACTTAGTGAATTTTCTTGTAGCTCATGTTTTTCCCACACACTTTTCGAAAGCTCAAAAGGATAAATTTAAAAGTGATGCAAAATATTATGTGTGGGATGATCCTTACTTGTGGAAATTTTGTAGTGATCAAATCATTAGGAGATGTGTACCAAATCATGAGTTTCATTCTGTACTCACTTTTTGTCATTCTTCAGCATGTGGTGGGCATTTTGGACCACAAAGGACTGCTAGAAAAATTTTAGAATGTGGATTGTACTGGCCTACTCTGTTTAGAGATTCATATAGGTTTTGTAAATGTTGTGATAGATGTCAAAGAACAGGAAACATTAGTGCTAGAAATGAAATGCCTCAACAAACTATTTTATATTGTGAGATATTTGATGTGTGGGGTATAGATTTTATGGGACCATTTCCTGCTTCTTATGGATTTTTGTATATTCTTTTAGCTGTTGATTATGTTTCAAAATGGGTGGAGGCCATTCCCACCAGGACTGATGATTCATCTGCTGTTGTGAGTTTTGTCAGGTCACACATTTTTTGCAGGTTTGGAATTCCAAGAGCAATCATAAGTGACCAAGGAACCCATTTTTGCAATAAGCACATGAAGGCTCTTCTTAATAAGTACGGGGTTGTACATAAGGTTTCTACTGCTTATCACCCCCAAACAAATGGACAAGCCGAGGTGTCAAATAGAGAAGTCAAATCAATTTTGGAAAAGACTGTGGGACCTAATAGGAAGGATTGGAGCAAAAGGCTTGAAGATGCTTTATGGGCATATCGCACCGCTTACAAGACACCCATTGGAATGTCACCTTATAGACTTGTGTATGGGAAATCATGCCACTTACCTGTAGAGATTGAGCATAAAGCATACTGGGCAGTTAAAGCTTGCAATTTTGATGCTACTAAGGTGGGAGAAGAAAGAAAGTTGCATCTTCAAGAACTTGAAGAAATCCGGTTGGAAGCATTTGAAAATTCAAGGATTTACAAGGAAAAGACTAAGAAATTTCATGACAAGCACATTGTGAGCAAAGAATTTCAAATTGGTGACAAAGTGCTATTATACAAGTCAAGACTCAAATTGATCAAAGGTAAGTTGAGGTCAAGATGGGAGGGTCCATTTTTTGTGACTAATGTTTTTTCTTATGGAGTTATAGAGATTCAAGAGGAGGCCACGAGTCAAGTGTACAAAGTAAATGGCCACCGGCTCAAGAAATTCCATGAAGAGGTTAAGGAGCTCGAGGTGGATGGAGTGGACTATATTGATGCCATATACCCAACTTAAAAGGGGAGTTCACTAAACTTTACACTCATTTTCTTTGTATATACCATTTCCTTACTTTTGCAAGAATCACTTCAATTTGCATGCGCAATTGATTCTCTCAAGTAGGAACTTTAAAGTGTGAATAAATTCTTCATTGCAAATATCATATCTTTTCTCTTAGCACATTCTCATGTTCTAGAAATAAATTCTTTCTTTTTGAAATAAGTAGATAATAAAAATGCTTAAGATACATGACATGAATAAAATCATTGTAAGTACCATGTATTTCATTTTAGCACTTTTTATGGCATGAGTAGAAATAAAAGTATCCCTCTAGGCTAACTTATTGTCATTTTAGAGTTTTTTGAAAATAACTAAAATTTGGTTGTCAAAACTTAGGATTTGAGCTCATGGATGAAATCTTGGATGCTTGAATACGATTATGCTTTAGATTCTTGATTGAAGAATTGAGATGGATTAATTTTTACCTAGTGAGATTAGCCTTATTTTGTGATACACACATGTCATTGTACTCTAGAACTTGCTTAGGTTCTTTCAAAATCATATTTCAATGGTTGGATCACATCTATAGGGACAAATCATTTTATTCACCTTTCCACATCAATTTGCTTATTCTATTCTATTTGTCTTCCTTATTCCTAATTCTAACCCCAATTTTTCTATGGATTTGTTTGCTTGGGATGTTTTCTTGATGCGATTTTGCCCGAGACGGACAAAGAATTAAGTGTGGGGGGAGTGATTGGTGATTTGGAAGAAGTTTTCATCAATAAGCGTCATCAATTCGAAAAAAAAAAAATTTTTGTGCCAAGTGAGTGAGTTTGGAGTTAAAAATGAGCAAGAGAGATGGAAGATTGCAAACAATTGAAGATTCTTGACCATCAATTGGAAGATCCAAATAATTTGGAGCAAGTTTGAATTCGGTGGAAGAAATTTGTGCCATTTCAAAACTGAAGTAACAGAAAAGAAGAAGGGCAGAGTGAATTAAATGTAGAGTCAAGTAGAGAATAGCAATTCATTTGAGGCTCATGGCAGTGTGAATTGGAACTAATTCTGATAAGAATCTTGGAGCTGTATTGAAGCTGAAATTGAACTGCAATTGAAGCTGAAAAACAAGGAAAGAAACTGTGTGCCAAGATCTAAGTGGCACGCGACCACCAAATTGAAGCTGAAAAATCTGTGCCAAGGTTTTTAAATGGAGTGGAAATCCAATCTACTAAGCTAGGAATGGAATGAAATGATTGGCAGCTATGTTAACTTGAACCAAATTGCAGGAATCCATTGCAAAGCAAATTCGGGTGAAGAGGAGCAAAGCTGAAATGAATCTGAGAAGAAGCTGAAAAATCAGAAAATCTGAAAAATTCCGAGCTAGACTGCACTCTAATTGTTGCTGCCGAGAGCTCAATATGTGAGCTATTGAGTGATACAAGCAAAGTGTGAATGTAAGCTGGATTGAAAAATGGAAATGAAGCTGAGTGAAGACTAAAAATCTGCTGAAATTGCCAAATCTGAGCTGAGATGCATTATAAGCTTATAATCTGAGTTTTGGGAAGTTGCTAAGCAAGAGATTAAGTGCAAATTGTATCTGAAGTTGGAGGTGCACATTCAACTTCGGATTTAAGATTGAAACCGGGATGCTAGAGGCTACTGATCAGAAATAGAATTCGAAAAGACTGACCAAAAATCTGAATTGAAGCAAATCAGAGCTTGTAATCTGCCGAGAGTGATTTGTAGCTGCTAAAACAATACAAACTGCATCTGCTATTCTTGGAGCTCACGGCAAGGTTGATGAAGTTGGAATTAACACTGAGTGAAGACTGATACAAGATGAGAAAAATCTGGAACATGGCAGAAAAGTTGTGCCACAAGAACTCCACTTGCAAGCAGCTGAAATTGCAGTCAATATAAGATGTTTCGGCCACTTTGCTTAGTCTGAATTGGATGCTGGAAAGTAGTGCAAAATCTCTGAAATTAAGCTGAGGAAAAAGTCTGAACTGCATTGCAATTTTAGTTACCAGAATCTGAAGCTTTGAGCTGCTGAATGATACAAGTGAATTCGAGTAAGCTGAGTTGAATCTGAGCATGAAATACTGCACCTGAGTTTGCTAAATTGCAGGAATCTTAACTCCAGTTGAAAATAATCTGAAGTGAAGGCTGATGAGTTTCAATTTGAAGCTGTGGAGCTGGAAAGATATGAAGAAATGCAGAAATGTTTTTCCCAAATTCAGCCACTTGATTCAAATGTTTATTGCAGATTTCCATTGACTGGATAGTTTAAGAGAAAGCTAAAATTTCTAGTAAGGTAAATGGAGGATATCAGTCAAGGATTAATCAGTTAGCAATTTGAAAAAAAAAAAAATGCTTGTGCAGTGGCCGGATATTGACTTGTTACTCAACCATTCTCGAGTGGAACACCTCAATTTTCCACTATCAACAGATGCAAATATTAGTAATGCTAATTGTATGAGAGATCAGAGAGTTGCCATGAATCTGAAGTGGATGCTGAACTTGAAAAAGAAAGAAAAAAAAAACAAAGTTGGCACAAAAGGAAAACTTGGCACAAGGAAATCAAGGAAAGGTTTTTCATCCAAATCAAAGGAATTTATTCAAGATTGACTTCACAACTTTTAAGATCATTAGGAGAACTGGAAGATGGGGCAAAGAGCATCAAAAATATCCCCAAGCACTCAAGTCTTCCACTTTATCAGTTTTTCAATTTCCTTGTTTTTATCCCATGTCTCACCATTTTTCTATGTCTTTCAATTGTTTTTATAGATGTTGATCCTATTCATGATAAATGGTAGAGAGTAGATAATAAGCAAGCCTATGGTAGTGCAAGAAGCATGTGTGTTTGAGTGAGCTCCACTTCCATCATCAACTTAGAATTTAAGGAGAGAGCCACCACTATTTTCCTTGAAAGGCTAGTGACTTAGATTCATCTCAATGACTCATGATAGATGAAAAGGCCAAGTTGTTGATTTAAGGACAAGATAGTAATCCATAGAGCTTAGATTTATGAGAATTGGCAACCCTAGGTAATTTCTTTTCAATTGCTTCTAATTATGCTTAAGAGAGCCTAAGGGATACTTATTTACTGTTTTCGCGAGACGCTCAAGGCTAAGTGTGGGGGAGTTGATAGATCCAATTTTATTGATCATTTGAGCTACTAAAATCCATGTTTGATCTATGTTTTTCTTGTCAAAATTGTGAAATTGCCCTAGGTTTTAGAACTTACCTTTATTTTGGACTTAATTGCAAATATGCAAATTTTTGGATTAATTTGGCCACTAAATTCTTGATCTATTTTTGTAGGCATCAAAGTTCAAGGATCTAGGGCATATTGGGTCAAACTCGAGTCGGAATTGACCCAGATCAGATTACCAAGATTACGATTAAATCTGGGCCGTTCGATTCGAAAGCGGCTAGATCGGAGCCATCCGGGATGATCTGAAGTAATCCAAGCTAAAGCTAGGGTTGATCAAGCACCCTGATCAAGATCTGAAGATTTCATCCCAATCAGAGCAAGATCAACCGTTGGATCAAGCTTGGAGGGCTCTAGATCATCCATTCAAAGATTAGCTAGATCTGGACCATCCGTTGCAAATCTGGAGGATCCGAGCTACCACGAGGCAGATCCTGACCCCAGATCTTCATCATCAAAGTTTGGCTCAAATCGGACTAAGATCAGCCGTTGGATTGAAGCAAATCAATCACAGCCGTCCATTGGTTAATACTTAAGGAAATTTTCCACAGAGCTTACCCTTGTCGCGTCTTCAGCCAGCCTCCACTGTTCTTCACTGTTCTTCCTTGTTTCTTCATCGTTCTTCAAAATTTTTGCTTCCATGAAGGCGTGACCACCTCATCTTCCAATCCAGATCGAGAATCGAATCTTTGGTGAACAAGGTTTGAAGAATTCTGCTCAATTGCGCTGGAACAGGGGATTTCTTGAGGGTTTCGGGAATCCTCAGTCCGATCACTTCCTTCTCAACCACAGTCCATTTCCAAGCTTCCAAATCATTTGTAGGGGTTCTCAAATGATCTCAGAAGTTTCCCAAATCGTCCTCGCAGCTCCATCAATTGAGAACGAAGAAATCGGATGGAAAATTTCAGCAAGCGCAGATTTGAAGCAAATTCAATTTCAGAATTGATTGTCCACTGATTTGCTGAGCCTAGGGGTTCGAAGCCGGTTCTTGATTGACAACCAAGAATTTCTTGAGCTCGAGAGGGGTTGAGGTGTAGCTTAGATGTTTAGATTTATTGTTTTGTAGCTGTAATCGAAATTCTGCGTATGTTCTGTTTTTGAACCTCAGTTTCATTAGCTGTAGTTGTAAGTTCTGAATTGTTAGCTTAATTAGGAGTTTAAACTTCGAGTTCAGTAAGTTAGGAACTGGTTTGGTGATTAATAGAGTTAAATTTTAGTTCTTTTTAGTTTTAATTGTTGCGTGCCACTTCAAATTGCTGCGTGCCAAGTTGTGGCTGCGTATCAACATTTTCAATTTCCTTACATTAGTTTCTACTGAGAAATCGCTAGATAAGTTTTCTTGCACCTAGATTAGTTGCTTTAACTTGTTTTGCATTAGCTAGTGTAGCCTTTGATCCATTGCAATTGAAAACTCTATAGTTAGCCTTTAATTTCTGCATCCTAGGTTTCAAGCAATCTGAATTCTGCATATTAGTGATTTCAGTCATCTTTTCACTAGTTTAGTCAAGTAATTGCTAGTTTAACTTCCTTGTTTCTAGATTAGATACTTGCATTCAAGTTAGGATAGCTAGCTCAGCCTTTAGCTCTAGCAAAAACAGAAAAAATCAGTAGCCAAACCTTAATTTCTGCAATCTGAATTTCAGCAATTGGTTTCTAATTTCTGTGCTTTTCTATTTCTGATCTCAGTTTCGATCCTTGCCTTCATCTTGCTTAGTTCTATCCTAAAACTTTTGTTTCCCAAACGAACCAAACAGTTTTAAGGTTTGAGCTTCAAGTTTACTTACTTAGTGAATTGGAGCTAGTTTTTGGCACAAGGATTCTCCTTGCGTGCCAATTGATTTGGCTCCATTTGCATCCGAATTGAGCTTGTATTTATGGCATGTGAGAGTGTTTGAGTCAATAAGTTTACATGTCAATCATTTCCGAATTTTATTGGCAATAGTTGGTTCCCAAAATCTATTTAGCTAGTTGAGTTTAAATTGTGTGGTTGATGCCTAATCTCGCATGCTCTTAATTGAGTTCAGCTCACTGATTTTCGAAAACTCCCATCCTTGTTTTTACTTCATTGCATAGCATTCCAATTTGTGTTTGAAATCAGAAATCAGTATTCAAAAACCTTGTAAGTGTTTGGATTTAGTTTCCATTATTGAGTTTTTAGTGCCAATTTCCTTGTTTAGTTTATTAAATCACAGTTCCTATTCTTATTTCCATTGCAATTTCATTTTCATTGTAACCAATCCCAATCACTTATTTCGAAACCCAAAACAAAAAACGATACATAACTACGAGTTTGAATCAAACTAGACAACTATCCCCGAGAAAAATACGACCTGTGGCCCCTATATTACATTTCCATATTTTGATTGTAAAAGGGTTTCCAGTTATTCATTTATAATTCTAAATTGATGAGCCCATACATTTCGTGACAATTAATTTAGTATTTTGGGCCCGTCAAATTTTTGGCGCCGTTGCCGGGGAACTGTTAGTTGACTTGTTTGATTTTAGCTTGCGCACTTATTTCATATCATTCTTGATTTGTTTCTGTGCTTATTGTCATATCTTTGATTTGATTTTATTTGTTTTATCTTTTTATTCACTTTTACTGCGATTTGTTCTGTTTTTATGACCAGGTCTCTAGGTGCTGAATTAGAAGATTTCGATCCTGAGATTGAGAGGACCTTCAGAGTCAGGAGGAACCAGGCTATTCTTTCTGAGACTGCAGATATCCCTCCACTTCAGACTATCAGCACTCACTCAGGCATTGACATGGCAGACCACCAGAGAACCATGAAGGAGCTCGCAGCACCTGATGCTGCTTTCAGTACTCCAGCATAGCATATCCAGAGCTAGGGGGTAATTTTGAGTTAAAATCTGGACTCATCAATTTGTTGCCAAAGTTTCAGGGTTTATCTGGGGAGGATCCAAACAGACATTTGCACGAGTTCCATGTGGTGTGCTCTACTATGAAGCCTCAGGGCGTTTCTGAAGAAGACATTAAGTTAAGAGCATTTCCTTTTACTTTGACTGGGGCTGCTAAGGATTGGTTGTATTATTTGCCCACTGGACATGTTGCTAGTTGGATTGAAATGAAGAGAGCATTTTTAGAGAAGTTTTTTCCAGCATCAAGGACCGCCATTATCAGGAAAAGTATCTGTGGGATTCAACAAGTGGTTGGAGAGTCCCTTTATGATTACTGGGAGAGGTTCAAGAAGTTATGCTCTAGCTGTCCTCAACACCAAATTAGTGAGCAACTTCTTGTGCAATATTTTTATGAAGGTTTGTTACCTATGGATAGGAGCATGATTGATGCGGCGGCAGGGGGAGCCTTGGTAAATAAAACTCCGGAGCAAGCTAGAGTACTCATTTCTAACATGGCGGAGAATACTCAACAATTTGGGAGTAGAGCACTCACTACAAGAGGGGTTCATGAAGCTCAAGTGTCGCCTAGTGAACAAAAAGAAAGCAAAAGCTCTTTGTTGGAGAACAAATTGACGGAGTTGGCATCTTTAGTGACGCAAATGGCAGCGAACAATGTGAACCAAGCCTCAAATTCAACAACAACTTCATTTCCAAATCAAGTCACAAGAGTATGTAGCATTTGTTCGAGCCAAGAACATAATTCGGACCATTGTCCAAATCTCCAACAAGATGAATCGGTTGCGGCCTTGGCTAGAGCTCCATTCCAACGAAGAAATGACCCCTACTCATCTACCTACAATCCGGGTTGGAGGGACCACCCAAATTTGAAGTATGGTAACTCCTTTTACCAACAACCGCCTTCAAATCATCAAATTCAGCCCTCATTTCAGAGTTCACAGCAACCACAGCAACCCACACAAAATTTACAGCAGCAATTTCCAGCACAAAATCACAATTTTCAGCATCAATTTCAGCCTTCCCAGAATTTTCAGGACACATTCCAGCAACAATACCAACCTGTGCAACAATTCCAGCAGCCTTTCAGCCATTATCAGCCGCCAAATCAACCTCCACAGCACTTCCAACATTTTCAGCAACCTACACATCATTTCACAGAATTCACAGCAGAATTTCCAGCACAAAATCACAACTTCAGCAGGGTTTTCAGCCTTTCCAGAGTCAATTCCAGCACTCACAGCAGGTTTTTCAAAACTTCCAGCAGCCATTTCAGACATTTCAGAGTCAAGACCAGCAGAATCAACCTCAAATGCAAAATTTCCAGCAAGGTTTTCATAATTTTCAGCAGCCCTCATCCACTTATTTAGCCCCACACAAGCCATATGCAAACTATGGGAGTTCTAGTGGTTCAAATTCGCAGCAACAACAACAAAGGATAGAGGAGCTAACGCAACACATGCTACAACAACAACAACACCAACAAAAAACGGATGCAACTTTGCAAAACATTGAGAGGCAATTAGGGCAATTGGCGAGTGGAATTAATCAAAATCAAGCTCAAGGATCCAGTCATCTTCCTTCCCAAACCGTTCCTAATCCCAAAGGGAATGTGAGTGCTATAACTTTGAGAAGTGGGAAAGTTACAAGGTCTCCGAGGAGTCCAAGAGCAGAATTTTCAGGAGACCGGACAGCAGCTCAAATTCCGGCCCAAAACAGCTATGATATGAGTTCAAATTTGGCTGATACCACCCCTAGCACGTTCCCAACTCAATCCTCAAGCAACCCTCCAAATTTGGTGGCAAACGGAGAAGAAATCGATGCCGAGACGCATGGGACAGCAGCTGCTACGCAGGGGACAGCAGGGCAGAATTCAACATCTACCTCCTTACCTCCGGCCAAAGTTGATGACTTTAGGGTTCCTCTACCCTTTCCACAGCAGAGAATACATGCCAAAAAGCAAGTGGAAGAAGAGAAAGCCAAAGAATTTCAAGAACTTGAGAATCTTTTTAGCAAGGTGCAGGTGAATGTGCCATTGCTTACCATGATCAAGCAAATTCCTAAATACGCTAAGTTTCTCAAAGAGTTGTGCATTCACAAGAAGAGGTTGAATGGGAATGAGTTAGTTAACATGGGCAAGAATGTTTCAGCATTATTTCAGCAAATTCCTCAGAAATGCGAAGACCCAGGAGTTTTTACTGTACCTTGTGAGATTGGAAGCAGTTTATTTCAGGANCCCTTTACAGCCTACAGGAGTAGTGATTCAGCTGGCTGACAGACGCCAGACTCACCCAGCCGGAATGATTGAGGACGTGCTTGTTAAGGTGAAAGAGTTGATCTTCCCAGCTGATTTTTACATATTGGACATGGAGGGAGATTTCCTTGCACATAGATCTCCACTCATCCTTGGGAGACCATTTTTGAAGACCGCCAGAACGGAAGATTGATGTACATGCAGGGACACTTTCCATGGAGATAGGAGATACAGTAGTCCAGTTCAGTTCTCTTGATGCTATGAAGCATCCGAGGGAGGATCACTCTGTTTTGCGTATTGATGTTGCTGAGGAGTTGGTTGTGTAGATGCCCTTGCTGAGGAAGAATTTTTCTGATATTCATGAGTGTGACCTGAGCTCTATAGATGCAGGAGATGTTATATCTGCAGGAGGAGCTGAGTTTGGATCCGTTTCTGGACCTCTTACAGTTGAGGGAGATTTCATGAGTATAGGGGATTGCACTGAGCCCCAGGGATCACTCTTGATGGTTGATGTGTCAGGAGAGTCAGAGAGTAGGTATGTAAGTGTAGGGGATTGTACTGAGCCCCAGGGATCACCCATATCTACTGAGCAGTCAGAGCCTGAGTTGAAGCCTTTGCCAGCACACTTGAAGTATGCTTATTTGGGAGAAGATCAGCAGCTACCTGTCATCATCGCCCAGAATTTAGAGCCAGAGCAAGAGGAAAAATTATTAGAAGTTCTGAGGCAGCACAGAAAAGCTATAGGGTGGACACTTGCTGATATTTCTGGGATTAGTCCTGCTATCTGCATGCATCGGATACACTTAGAAGAAAATATGAAGCCCGTGAGACAACCACAGAGAAGACTCAACCCTTTGATTCTTGATGTAGTAAAGAAAGAGGTGACTAGACTTTTACAGGCAGACATCGTTTACCCTATTTCTGATAGCAGATGGGTGAGTCCTCTTCATGTGGTTCCCAAGAAATCAGGAGTTACAGTGGTGGCAAATGAAGACAACGAATTGGTGCCCACGAGAGTGAAGAATGCATGGAGAGTTTGTGTGGATTATAGGAAGCTGAACCAAGCCATGAGGAAGGATCACTTTCCCTTGCCCTTTATTGATCAGATGTTGGAGAGATTGGCGGGGAAGTCACACTATTTCTTTCTAGATGGATACACAGGATATTTTCATATTTGCATAGATCCGGAAGATCAAGAGAAGACCACCTTCACTTGTCCTTTCGGTACATTTGCTTACAGACGGATGCCATTCGGACTTTGCAACGCTCCAGGGACCTTCCAGCGGTGTATGGTAAGCATTTTTGGTGAGTTGTTAGAACACTGCATGGAAGTATTCATGGATGATTTTTCTATTTTTGGCACGTCTTTTGATTCATGCTTAGATAATTTATCTAGGGTTTTGCATAGATGCATCGAGACTGATCTGGTTCTTAATTTTGAGAAGTGTCATTTTATGGTTGAGCATGGCATTGTTTTAGGTCACATAGTCTCTATGAGAGGTATAGAGGTAGATCCTGCAAAAACAAGTGCTATATCTTCTTTATCTTACCCCGTATGCGTACAGGATGTTCGATCTTTTCTTGGACATGCAGGTTTCTACAGGAGATTTATTAGAGACTTCAGTAGAGTTGCTCTCCCATTGTCTCGATTATTGCAGAAGGATGTGGATTTTTACTTTGATGCAAAATGAAAGGAGGCTTTTCAGAGGTTGAAAGAGGCTCTTATCACTGCACCTATCATCAGATCACCAGACTGGAGCTTACCTTTTGAGTTGATGTGTGATGCCTCGAACCATGCAGTAGGAGCTGTTCTTGCACAGAGATTAGATGGGGCACCATATGTTATTTCTTATGCCTCAAAGACCTTGGATTCAGCTCAAGCCAATTACACCACTACAGAAAAGGAGCTTCTCTCCATTGTTTTTGCTTTAGATAAATTCAGATCATATTTATTGTGTTCTCATGTTGTTGTGTTTTCTGATCATGCAGCACTGAAGTACCTCCTGAAGAAGCCAGATGCGAAGCCTAGACTTATTAGATGGATGCTACTACTACAGGAGTTTGACTTGGAGATACGGGACAGGAGTGGCAAGGAAAATCTAGTAGCAGACCACTTGAGCAGACTGGAGGGAGATGGAGATCCCACGGCCATAGATGATGATTTCAGAGATGAGCAGCTTTTACAGCTGCATGGTGAGTCACCTTGGTATGCAGACTTAGTGAATTTTCTTGTAGCTCATATTTTTCCTACACACTTTTCGAAAGCTCAAAAGGATAAGTTTAAAAGCGATGCAAAATATTATGTGTGGGATGATCCTTACTTGTGGAAGTTCTGTAGTGATCAAATCATTAGGAGATGTGTACCAAATTATGAGTTTCATTCTGTACTCACTTTTTGTCATTCTTCAGCATGTGGTGGGCATTTTGGACCACAAAGAACCGCTAGGAAAATTTTAGAATGTGGATTGTACTGGCCCACCCTTTTTAGAGATTCATATAGGTTTTGTAAATGTTGTGATAGATGTCAAAGAACAGGAAACATAAGTGCTAGAAATGAAATGCCTCAACAAACTATTTTATATTGTGAAATATTTGATGTGTGGGGTATAGATTTTATGGGACCATTTCCTGCTTCTTTTGGATTTTTGTATATTCTTTTAGCTGTTGATTATGTTTCAAAATGGGTGGAGGCCATACCCACCAGGACTGATGATTCATCTGTTGTTGCTAGTTTTGTCAGGTCACACATTTTTTGCAGGTTTGGAATTCCAAGAGCAATCATAAGTGACCAAGGATCTCATTTTTGCAATAAGCACATGAAGGCTCTACTTAATAAGTACGGGATTGTACATAAGGTTTCTACTGCTTATCACCCCCAAACAAATGGCCAAGCTGAGGTGTCGAATAGAGAAGTCAAATCCATTTTGGAAAAGACCGTGGGACCTAATAGGAAGGATTGGAGCAAAAGGCTTGAAGAGGCACTATGGGCATATCGCACCGCTTACAAGACACCCATTGGAATGTCACCTTATAGACTTGTGTATGGGAAATCATGCCACTTACTGTAGAGATTGAGCATAAGGCATACTGGGCAGTTAAAGCTTGCCAATTTTGATGCTACTAAGGTGGGAGAAGAAAGGAAGTTGCATCTTCAAGAACTTGAAGAAATCCGGTTGGAAGCATTTGAGAATTCAAGGATTTACAAGGAGAAGACTAAGAAATTTCATGACAAGCACATTGTGGACAAAGAATTTCAAATTGGTGACAAAGTGCTATTATACAAGTCAAGACTCAAATTGATCAAAGGGAAGTTGATGTCAAGATGGGAGGGTCCATTTTTTGTGACTAATGTTTTTCCCTATGGAGTGATAGAGATTCAAGAGGAGGCCACGAGTCAAGTGTACAAAGTAAATGGCCACCGGCTCAAGAAATTCCATGAAGAGGTCAAGGAGCTAGAGGTGGATGGAGTGGACTATATTGATGCCATATACCCAACTTAAAAGGGGAGTTCTCTAAACTTTACACTTATTTTTCTTTGTATATACCATTTCCTTACTTTTTGCAAGAATAACTTCAAATTTGCATGCGCAATTAATTTTCTTAAGTAGGAACTTTAAAGTGCGAATAAAATTCTTTATTGCAAATACCATATCTTTTCTCTTAGCACATTTTCATGGTTCTAGAAATAAATTCTTTCTCCTTTTGAAGTAGGTAGTTAACAATAAATGCTTAAAATACATTACATGAATAAAATCATTGTAATTATCATGAATTTCATTTTAGCACTTTTTATTGAATGATTAGAAATAAAAGTATCCCTCTAGGTTAACTTGTTGTCATTTTAGAGTCTTTTGAAAATAAATTAAATTTGGTTGCCAAAACTTAGGATTTGAGTTCATGGATGAAGTCTTGGATGCTTGAATACGATTTTGCTTTGGATTTTTAATTGAGGATTTGAGATGGATTATTTTTACCTAGTGAGATTAGCCTTATTTTGTGATACACATGTGTTATTGTATTCTAGAACTTGCTTAGGTTCTTTCAAAATCATATTTCAATGGTTGGATCACATCTATAGGGACTAATCATTTTGTTTACCTCTTCAATTCAATCTTGGCAAAAAGTATGTCTATTCTATTTACCCTTCCTTATTGCTAATCTTAACTCTAATTTTCTACGGATTTGTTTGCTTGGGGTGTTTTTCTTGATGTGATTTTGCCCGAGACGGACAAAGAATTAAGTGTGGGGGAGTGATTGGTGAATTGGAAGAAGTTTTCATCAATGATGCATTTCAACTCGAAAAAAAATTTTCATGTGCCAAGTGAGTGAGTTTGGTGCCAAGAATGAGCAAGATGGTGCGTTTATGGAAAGCAATGGAAGAATTCGAAGAAATGGCACACCAATAAAGGATTTTTGCTAAGTGAAGAGATAGGAGCTCTTTGCCAAGGAAACATCTATGAAGCTATTTTTGGTCAGCAAGGTTTGAAGTTGAAATCATGGAAATCAAAATTCTATGTTTAATTCTGATTCGAAGGCTGAAAAATTCATGTTTGAAGCTGTGAGAAAATCTGGAATGCAAGGAACTTGTAAAGCAGTAACAAGTTTTGCTGAGTTGAAATAAGTTTGCAATGCTGAATCTGAGTTGCCGAGTGCTGAAGCTGTACCATCTGAAAACAATCTGAATTTCAGCAGTAACAATCCGAAAATGCAACTATGGGCAGAAAAGAAGATATGCAGCTTGGAGATACTGAATAATACAAGAAAAATCTATGCTGGAATCTGTTCTTGGAGGGCTGTAAAATCGGAATTGAAGTAGCTAAAATCTGTGCAGGAAATTTTTGTGCTAAAACAGAAATGGCAGTGAGACAATTTTTGTACCAAATTAAACTGAATTGGTTTGTTTAGGCTATATTAGTGGAACGCAACCACTGCTGATCAGAAGGACATGGAGGTTAAGAGTTCAAATCCGAAAAAAAAGAAAGCTGAGCCAAAGTATAAAAGAGGCACACAAGTGCAGCTGTTTGTGCAAAAGTAGAATCTGAATATCAGCTGAACACAAGCTAAATTTCAGCTGAAGACAATTTGAATGGAAGCTAATTCTGGAAGCTGAATTCTAGTTGAACACAAGAAAAAAAATCTGAACCGAAGGCTGATGAAATCTGAGAAGAAGCTGTGAAAATCTGAACACACTGCTGTTAAGTTTGAATTGAAGCTGAGCCAATCTGAGAGCTTGATACTGATGTGCCGAAGTGCTAGAATTTGGAGGCTGTTCAGAGGCTGAACAAAGCTGCACAAAAACAGAATTTGGAGGCTAACGAAGTTGGAATTGAAGCTGAGATGTTTCCATTTTGAGTTGCTGGAATGATACAAACTGCTGTGCCAAGTTTAAATACACCCATTGAAAAGTTTGGCACTACTTCACAATGGACGGAACTGAAAATTTCAGTGCTGGAATTTTACTTCCCATTCGCTGAAAGGAATCTGCAGTGGATGCAGATAACTTTGAAGTAGAAAACTTTGAAATAGAAAACAAGTTGTGCCAAAGTGGAAGAGAAATTGCAAATTGAGTATCAAAAGAGGGAATCCAAAGACTGGGGAGTTGAATATCTTGAAGGATTGTTTGTGAATCTGAATTGAAGTTGTGGAAAAGCTTGAAACCAATGCATAACTTCGTATCAAGTGGGAACTAAGCAGAAATTCCGTACCAAGAAAAAATTGAAATGAAAACTACTCTGCCATTCATCTAGAAGCTGGATTATAGCTGAGAGAATCTGAAAAGAAGCTGGATATTGATGGAACATTAAGGGAATGATGAGCTTTGATGCCCGGAAATTCTAGAGAATTTGGAGTAGTGAAGTGAGTACAGAATTAGCATTTGACAGCCTATAAAAGGAGCTGAGAACATCTGACATTTCTGAGCTGAATTGCAGTCCATTTGTAGATGCCGAGTGCTCCATCTGGGAGCTACTGAGTGATACAATGCAAAGTGTGAATGCAAGCTAAATTGAAGAATGGAAATAAAAACTGATTAAAGACTGATAAAAAGCTGAGTGAAGGCTGAAAATTGCCGAAACTGCAAAATCTGAGCTGAATGCATTATAAGCTTATAATCTGAATTTTGAGAAGCTGCTAAGCAAGATATCTAGTGCAAATTGTATCTGAAGTTGAAGGTGCACATTCGATTTCGGATCTGAGTTTGAAACTGTGGATGCTAGAAGCTGTTGAAGAGAAAGAAATGGAAAAGCAATTGAAGCAAAGGCTGAAATGTCATGTGCTGATTTGGATCTTGAGTGGAACTCTCGAGTTTATTATCATTTGAAGCAAATACCACTTGATGCAATTGCTTGAAGGAAACAGGTGTGATTATGAGTGATGCCGTGAGCTGGAATCTGAGAGCAGAAAAGAAAAAGAAACAAAAGAGATAAAGGGGCATCCAAGGGAGTTTTGGTTTCATGAATTTAATGAGAGGCTGCTCATCAGAATTACATCTTGGTTTCACTATCTTTTTGACTCGACTAGAGGAAAAGGAAGCATAAATGAATTTAGTAGCTGACCACGAAAAAGAAAAAAAGAACAAATGAAGGAAGTGTGCCAACTTGTAAAGGAAATGTATCAAGAGTTAGCTACAAGTGTTGTTGAGTGATAATTTTATATTGATGTATCTATTTCACTTGATATCTCATGTTCTTTGATACAAAGTTGAGCCGAGAAGGAAGGGGAGAAAGAAGAATGAGAAAGGAAAGCAAAGTTGGCACGAATAGACAAAAATTGGCACAAGAGGTCAAGGCAAGGTTTTTCATCCAAATCAAAGGCAATTATTCAAGTTTGACTTCACAACACGTTTGAGATCATTAGACTGTATGGAAAGCAAAGAGCATCAAAAATATCCTCAAGCACTCAAGTCTTCCACTTTACCCATTACTCCATTTTTCTTGGTTTTTATTCCATGTCCTTAGCTTTTATTTAACTTCTTACCATTTTCTATGTCTTTCTTTGTTTTTATAGATGTTGATCCTATCATGATAAATGGTAGAGGATAGATAATAAGCAAGCCTATGGTAATGCAAGAGGCATGTGTGTTTGAGTGAGCTCCACTTCCATCATCAACTTAGAATTTAAGGAGAGAGCTACCACTATTTTCCTTGAAAGGCTAGTGATTTAGATTCATCTCAATAACTCATGATAGATGAAAAGGCCAAGTTGTTGATTTAAGGACAAGATAGTAATCCATAGAGCTTAGATTTATGAGAATTGGCAACCCTAGGTAATTTCTTTTCAATTGCTTCTAATTATGCTTGAGTAAATCTAGGGGATACTTATTTACTATTTTCGCTAGACGCTCAAGGCTAAGTGTGGGGGAGTTGATAGATTCCATTTTATTGATCATTTGAGTGGTTTAAATCCCTGTTTGATCTATGTTTTTATTGCTAAAATTGTAAAATTGCCCTAGGTTTTAGAATTTATTCATATTTTGGACTTAATTGCAAAATTATATATATTTGAGTTAATTGGCCACTAAATTCTTGATTTATTTTTGTAGGCATAAAAGGTTCAAGTACCTAGGGCATATTGGGTCAAACTCGAGTCGGAAGTGACCCGGATCAAATTATCAAGATTACGATTAAATCCGGGCCGTCGATTCAAAAAGCGGCTAGATCTGAGCCATCCGGGATGATCTGAAGCAATTCGAGCTAGGGCTAGGGTTGATCAAGCACATTGATCAAAATCTGAAGGTTTCATCACAATCTGAGCTCGATCGACCGTTGGATCAAGCTTGGAGGGCTCTAGATCATCCATTCAAAGGCTAGCTTGATCTGGACCATCCGTTGCAAATCTGGAGGATCCGAGCTACCACGAGGCAGATCCTGACCCCAGATCATCATCATCAAAGTTTGGCTCAAATCAGACCAAGATCAGCCATTGGATTGAAGCAAATCGATCTGAGCCATCCATTGATTAATACTTAAGGAAAAACTCCACAGAGCTTACCCTTGTCGCGTCTTCAGCCAGCTTCCACTGTTCTTCGCCATTCTTCATCATCTCTTCATCGTTTTCGAAAATTTTTGTTTCCATGAAGGCGTGACCACCTCATCTTCCATTCCAGATCAAGAATCAAGTTTATGGCAATCGGTGATTGAAGAATTCTGATCGTTTGCGCTGGAACAGAGAATTTCTTGGGGGTTCCGGCAGTTCTCAGTCCGATCAACTTCCTCACGACCTCAATCCATTTCAAGGCTTCTGAACCACTTGTAGGGGTTCTCAGGTGAGCTCAGAAGTCTCCCATATCATCATCGCAGCTCTTCCACTCGAGATGAAGTGAATCGGATGGAAAATTCCATCAAGCGCAAATTCTGTTCAGAAACAATTTCAGAATCGATTGTCCATTGATTTGCTGAGCCTAGGGGTTCGAAGCCAGTTCTTGATTGACAACCAAGAATTTCTTGAGCTGAGGAAGGAGTTGAGGAGTAGATTAGACCTTTCATTTCCAAGTTGTTTAGCTGAATTTTCGTTTTCTGCACTGTCCTGTTCTTAAATTCTTGTTTAGTTACTGAATTTTTCGAGTTTTAAGTTCTTAGCTGTAGTTTAGCTTCAATTCTGTAAGTAGAGTAATATAGAAACGTCTTTAGTGAATTATTAGATCAAATTTCAGCTTATTACTTGTTCAAATTGCTGCGTGCCAATCCCATGGTTGCGTGCCAAGTTTAGTTTAGTTTTCTTTTCTTTCTTTCGGTTTCTGAATTTGCCTCTGAATTCTGAGTTTCTTAGTAGTTAATTCCTCATTTAGTAGTAGATAGATAGTGTGGTTGGGTTAAAGTAGCATTGGCTTTAAGTTTTGTGCATCAATTCCATTGTGTTTGCCATCTAAAATCTGAAAAAGATCCAATCTGTTTTCTGCTTACTCAATTTCTGAATTTGTGCTTTTGTAGATTTGCTTTCAGTTTTGAGTCCTTGCTTTAATATTGCGTAGTTCTTTCTTAATTCTAGTGTTTTCCAATCGAATCACTCAGCTTGAAAAGTGGAGCCGAAACATGCTGATTTTGTAGAGTTGGAGTTAGTTGGTACAAGGAAACTTCATTTGCGTGCCAACTGAATTGCAATTTCTGCAATCTAAATTCAATTTAGTTTTGTGGCATATGTTTGTGTCTGAATTCGATAAACTTGAATTTAATCATATCCGAATCTTGGTTGCAGTGGTGGAGGTTCCAAAAACATTTTACCTAAGTTGAAGTTTGTTGCTTGTTTGATTGCTAAGTCTCCTTTGCATGTGTCTCTTTGTGTTAATCTAGTTAGTTTTCGAAAACTCCACAACTGTTTTTACCTCATTGCTTGGCAATTTATTTTGGTTTGTTGCAAACAGAAAATGATTTCCCATTAAAAATTGGTAATTGCTTGATTAGGATTCCATTAGGTTAAGTGCTAAGTGTCATTTCTTTTTCTAGCTCCTTTGTTCACTTTTCTTTATTTTCACTTCATTTTCATTCTCAATTGCAATTTCAATTTCGACTGTATCCCGAAACCAAGATCCAATTGCTTAGTTGAAACCCCAAAAACGACACATAATTACAAGTTTGAATCAAGCACGACAACTATCCCTGAGGAAAATACGACCTGTGGCCCCTTTGCTATATTCTTATACATTTTGATTGTCAAAAGGGTTTCAGCATTTAATTTATAAATTCTAAATTTGAGGCCTAATTTTGTGACACATAGTTTGGGCTCGTCAGTACCTAAAATTTCTATATTTAGAATTGTATAGCTTTGGTTGAGGGAGAGCATCTATCAACATGGGTTGTTGATAATGAGTGCTCCAATCAAATGATCGAGTAGCATTATTTTGATACAAACTTGAATTAGAACTATGAATTGCTTAGGATTGCACGTTATAGTTTATTGTAAATCTAGAAGTTAGCCATAATATCAAAATTATGGCTTATTTTTGCAATATCTTATGATATATCTTAGGCTTAAGTTTTCCTCAATATTTTTGGAGATGAACCTAGTTGAAGTATGCCATGATTTTACTGTATGTGCTATTAACATTAATCTATGACATGCAAATTTTGTTTAAGAACAAGATGAACACATAGTTTGAACTGATCATTATAAAAATCTCACAAGGCATCATCAAACAAAGAACATGAGCTTTAAAATTCACTACTTAAGTTCTATGACTTAGTGCCTTCTTTGTATCAAACTAAATCAAGGTTCTAGGACTTAGGATATATATATGTATCCCCAACATCTAGCTCATTATATTCAGGTTCACCATGTTTTTCTGAGTCATGATTTAAACCTTGTATTTATGTGCTTTACTCTCAAGTTATATTATCATTGGAGATGTTATATGATATGGAGATACACATTTTGGTTCAGGGAGCCCTTTTAGGATTATTAGGAGTAAATCTAATTGTATTAGGGTTTTGGAGTGGTTGAGAGTTGGAACAAATTTGTTTATGAAATCTGATCAATTTGTGAGCCGAGAAACCTTCTATATTGAATCTGATCGGTCCACCGACCAATCAGGACTCACCCTGATCGGTCACCGTGACCAATCAAGGGTCTTTCTGATCGGTCTGGTGACCGATCAGATCAATTCTAATCAAGGAACTCCCAGATAGTTCCAAATGGTGTTAGACTACTCCTCAGTCCGATCCCCGTTCATCAATTGGTATCAGATTACTGATCATATTGATACAAACAAATCTGATATAAACCGATTATAATTGGAAAATATCGGTCATACTTGGAACAAATCTAATACTAATTTGATACAAACCTGTGATGGAACTTTCAAATCCATAAGTAAAGGTTGTTTGAATCATGACTCTTGTTTCTTGATGAGGAATCATTTTTAGTCAAGAAACTCAAATCATGTTTTAGAAATTTTTCTGAAATATCGAATGTTAATGGAGTCTACACCCCTGTTATGGAATGTCAATTGTCAATGCAGTCTGATCTGGAACGTATCAAGGTTTCAGAAATTTTTCTGAAAACTGATCGTCCACAGATAAATCAGAAATTTTTCTATATCAATCATCAGTCTGATGAAGCTGTGTTACTTATTGCCGTATGATGCATATAAATTGTTGCCATGATACATTTATGGTATATGCCATCATATGCAATTCAACACTTACCTTTGATTATTTTGGGTTTGGAGAGAGACCCTTGTTTAAGGGGGAGTTATGTTTAAACTTAATAACCATATCCTTTTCGATGTTTGACAAAGGGGGAGAGATTGGTTGATTAAGTTTAGGGTTTGAAGTTAATTATTGTAGGGGGAGGACTTTGATTCCCTTACGATAATTGAATTGACTTCAATTGATCACTAATACCTAAACTTAAATCGGGTTGTCAAACAACAAAAAAAGGGAGATTGTTGATGCAGTCTGACTCGATTATTATTTTGGTGTTGACACCAATTTAAGTTTGGTTGAGTGAATTCGGCTTAAATCCTAGTCGAGGACTGGGCATTAAATCCTGGTGAGTGAAGCCAGGTGACTGAAAACCCCGGTGATTGAAGCCAGGTCCTGGTGAGTGAAGCCAGGTGACTGGAAACCCCGATGAGTGAAGCCGGGTCCTGGTGAGTGAATCTAGGTTACTGAAACCCCGGTGAGTGAAGCTGGGTCCTGGTGAGTGAAGCCAGGTGACGAAAACCCTGGTGAGTGATGCCGGGTCCTAGCGAGTGAAGCTAGGTGAATGAAATCCTGGTGAGTGAAGCCGAGTTCTAGCGAGTGAAGCTAGGTGAATGAAACCCTGGCGAGTGAAGCCAGGTCCTAGTGAGTGAAGCTAGGTTGAATGAAGTCCCGGTGAGTGAAGCTGGGCACGAAATCTTGGTCCGGGGGACTGAGCATGAGTCAGAGAAGGCTAGGGAGACTGTTCTCTGGACTTAGGGTTGAAATGGTTGGAGTTGGATCGGTCTGGAGACCGATCAGGGAGTTGGCATTAACTCATTGTTGTGGATTGGTGTGGTGACCGATCCAGGGAAGTCTGATCGTTCTGGTGAACGATCAGGGAGAGAACAGAAAGGTTTCTATTTGGCTTCTGATTGTTCTGGTGAACGATCAGAGAAGAGATTGTAGGCATCTGGAGAAGACCTGGATCGGTCAGTGTGACCGATCAAGGACAACCTGATCGGTCTGTCTGAACGATCAAGGATCGCGATATGATCTCCTGATTGATCAGAATGTCTTCTGATTGGTCAGGGAGTGACCTGATCGGTCACCAGATCGATCAGGGCACACCCTGATCGGTCAGGTGACCGATCAGGGCCTTTGGTTGGTGGGTAGTCGCTTGACAGCCCAGGAAGCTAATGGATCGGTCAGTCTGACCGATCCACGATCCCTGATCGGTCAGTGTGACTGATCAAGGAGTCACTGGATCGATCAGGCAGGAGCCTAATCAATCAGGATCCTCACTGATCGGTCAGGGTGACCGATCAGTGTCTGAACTTTAATTTGAAAACATTGTCGGATCGCTCTGAATCACTCTGATCTTTTCTGATACACTGCTGATTTCGTTTGATATGCTTTGCTAATCATCTGTTGAAGTGTGCAGACGTTACAGGGATGATACAAGACAAGGAGAAGAGTCCATGGCGACTTTCACCGTGGCAGGTTTGTCCATTTCCTGTTCCCAGGTCTCAACGGCTTCTGGTGCGGTTGGCGACTGACGGAGGCTCAGTTGAAGAGGTCTTCAGTGGACTGAATGCTCAGTGGAGTCAGTGGTCAGGCTATGGCTTAGTGGGTGCTGATGGAGCCTGGCGATGGTGAGCAAGAGCTTAAGAAGAAGCTAAGATGCAGAGGAGCGAGATAAGCGAGAACAGACAGAAAAACGAGGGAAGTTTTGGCTTGGTTGTTTGAGCTCTCTGTAAAGCTTCTTGCTTGAGCGTTCCTGTTAGAGTTTTTGGTGAGGTTTCTTCTCGTGATCTCTTGTACTCAAGTTCATTCATCTATGAGATCTGTGGAGAGGTTTCTCCACCGAAAGGAGGCTCTATTATATCCGAGTTCACCGGGGCTTGATCTGCCGACGATCAAGTGAGCGCCCACCTCACGGGCACACCAAGGAGTAGGGGCAAGTTATCCCCGAACCTTGTACATCCTAGTGTTAGCGTCTATTTGGTTTGCTCCTCCTTCTCTGTTTTTCTTTCTGTGTTTTTGTTTCCGCTGCTAACTTTGATCGGAGAAAAGAAAGTTCAAAAAAGGCGAACAGTTTGAGTGTCTGGCTACATTCACCCCCCCCCTCTCTAGCCATCCAAGGTCCAACAAGTGGTATCATAGCAAGGATCTCTGTTCAACGGACTAACACCTGAGCACTAACAACGATGGCGATGAGGGAAGGCTTCAGCACCAATCGACCTCCCTTCTTCGAAGGGGCTGATTTCCAGTATTGGAGATCACGGATGGAGTATTACCTCAAGACGAACATCGACATATGGTTTTCTGTGAAAGAGGGTTTCATCCCTCCAAAAGACGCTAAGGGAAAGGAGCTTGACTTTTCAAGGTGGTCGGTTGAGCAAATCAGAAAGGGGGAAGCCGATGCCAAAGCTATGGTCACCCTACAATGTGGGATAACCAAGGAGCAGTTGATCAAGGTGGGTCCTTTCACAAGTGCTAAGGACCTTTGGAACAAACTCATTGAGCTCCATGAAGGAACTCAAGATACCCGGAGATCCAAGAAAGATTTGCTTCTCAGCCAACTCCAAAACTTGACAATGAAAGAAGATGAAACTGTAAGTATACTTCATGGTCGGTTCAAGGAGATCTTCAACGGTTTTCATTCCATCAATGAGAAGGTAGAAAATCGAGATCTAGTAAGGTATGCCCTTAAATCATTTCCTAGGAATGCCTTGTGGTTATGCATGATGGATGCCCGTCCTTGCCCTAATCATAGAAGCCTTTTTGGATTGTATCTCCTTCGTCCAGCGTTCCTAGGAATCCCCTTTTGTGCTTTCTTTTTTTTTCGTCATTGGTATCCCCAATGCCCAACCCTGGAGATACCGTATTACTCTTGGTCAAGGGACCTGATGCTCCCCATAAATAGATGTCACGAATGTGGGTCTCAAATTTAGATATTTATAAAGCTGAAAACCCAACGGCTGAGATTGTTTAGAACTCATCCAACGGTCGGATCTTCTCCGATCTAAACCAAACTCCCCAGATCATGATCAATGATTCTGGTCTACCTGTCCTTAGCTCGAATCAACCAGATCAGTGGCGGATGGCTCAGATCTAGCCGTTCTCTTAAATGGACGACTCATAATAATCCAAGGCTTGATATCTTTGATCCGGATCCTATTCTGGCTCAAGTTTGACTCAGTCTGATCTAGGTCCATGGTCAATTGAAACCTACAAAATGATATTCAAATTTTAGTGCCAAAATACCTCATATATATATAGATTTGAATCAAAAGCTAAAATAGAGGTAATTCATGAAATATAATATAAATGCAAACTTAAGCATGTAAAATATGGATCAAACATGGATTTTAGAGCCTAAAATAATCAACAAAATGGTAGTTATCAACTCCCCCACACTTACTCTTGGGCGTCTCGCACAAGCTTCTAGTAAACTAAGATGTATCCCCCTAGATTATTCTCAATCATAGTTAGGAGCAATTGAAAGGAAATTGCCTAGAGTTGTCAATTCTCAAAAATCTAAACTCAATGGGCTAGAAACTTGTTCTTAAATCAACAACTTAGCATACTTCATCCTTCTTGATTCATTGAGATGAATTCAATACTCAAATTTTTCCCAGGCAAATGTTGGTGGCTCTCTTCCTAAATTCTACATTTTTGATGAAATGGAGCTCACTCACACACAACATGATTCTTGTACTACCATAAGCTTGCTTGTTATCTACTCTCCACCATCATTCTTGATTTGGATCCACATCTATAAAAACTTATTCAAACAAGGTAAAGAAGATATATGAAATGATAAAAACAAAATAGGAGCTTCATGAACTTTGATACTTAAGAATTATAATAAAGGAAGTAAAGAAATGTGATATGAAAAGGAAACATAGAAAAGAAATATAGCATGACAAGAAAGTATGGAAAAATAGAGAAAGTAGAAGACTTGGACACTCAAAAATGTATCCCAATGCACTTTGCCCTCTCATGGTATCCTCTAATGAATCTAAGCCGAGGGGAGTAAGGATCAACTAATTCGGATGAGAAACCTCAAGAAACAATGTGTCAGCTCCTTCTGATCGGTCTGGAGACCGGTCAGCCTTTGCTTGATCGGACTGGAGACCGGACTGAGCTCCTTTTGATCTTTCTGGAATACCTCTGATCGGACGTCGGATTGGTCAAGCACCTCCCTGATCGGACTTGTGACCGATCAGGAACTGATTAGAAGCTAAACTGCAGGATCTGTATCTGACTTCTGCTGAGACATTCAATCTTCCCATCAATAACTCACTCTTGAATACAACTATCTCCTTATTCTCATCTTTCAACTCAGAAAGCTAACCTAACATTTGATTTCCACTTCATATTTTTTTCTTTTCCTTTCCTTTCCTTTTCTTTTCTTTTGTTTTTCAGCTGTTCTCTTTTTCTGATTTTCCTTTGCAGCTGAATTTTCTTTTCTGTTTTTTTTATGGTAGTGAGAATGAGCCTTCACTTCATTTCACTAATCAATTCATTGCCACTAACTCTTGACACAAAATTCAATTAAAATTGGCACACTTTTCTTGTTGGTTGCCAATTGCTTCAATTTACCTCAAAATTTGATGAAATGCTTGCATCCTCCCCCACACTTAAAATTTTGTCTGTCTCGAGCAAAGTAACATCAAGAAACATCAAAGTAACCAAGTCTAATGCAAAATATTATGATGAACATGAAGAATAGGGAAAGAAAATATAGGATAAGAGTGTATCAACAAGGAAATTGCAAAAAATGATATGAGAAAGGAAACAAAGTGAATCCTCTATAAATGTGGTCCAATCATAGAAATATAGGTTTGAAAGAACCTAAGCAAGTCAAGAGTGCAATCACATGTGTGTATCACAAAAATTAGGCCAATTCCTCACTAGGTAAAAAGAATTCATCTCAAGTCATAAATTTAGAATCCATAACTAAGAAGTACTCAAGCATCCAAGACTTTTCAACCATTGGTTCAAATCCTAAGTTTTAACAACTAAATTTAATTTGCCTTCAAGGGACTCTAAAATGATATAAAAAAATCTAGATGGATACATTTATTCCTAGTCATGCAAGAAACAAAGTGCCAAGAAGAACATGGTATCTATAATGAACCTTTAGTCATTCTACACTATCTAAGCATTTATTAACAAGAACTCGTTGTAAAAGAAAAATTACGGCTAGAAACATAAAATGGTATTTACAATGAAATAGAAATGCAAGAAAGATAAAAACTCCCCTTTCAAATTGGGTAGAGAGCACTAAGCATCCATCTTGGGAGAACTATCCTTATGTGATCATTCTGATATTTCACAGGTTTCTCCCTCTTCAATTTAGCACAAGTATGTTCCGGAGGTCGAAGACGATTAAGGTTCAGAATCCATTCTTGGAGTAAACAGTTAAAAGTCAGAGTGAATTCGACCCCTCCAACTGCATACTCCTTAGAAGTCCTTCCGGGAGGTTGTAGGCTATTATGTTTTAGTATCCATTCTAGAAGCCTACGGGATCCTGCAAAATCAAGTAGAGAAAATACCTCCCGCACGCATGCAGGGTAAGAAAGGAATGAAATATACACAACCTCTTGATAAGTACCATTTTTGTGATTATTTTAGATATTAAAATCCATGTTTGACCTATGTTTTTATTGCTTAATTGTGATTTTACCCTAGGTTTTAGGATTTCCTCTTATTTTGGACTTAATTGCAAAATTATACATTTTTTGGATTATTTGGCCACTAATTTTCTGATATATTTTTGTAGGCATCAAAGGATCCTGGACCTAGGGCATATTGGGTCAAACCTGAGTCGGATGTGAACCGGATCGAATTATCAAGCCTACGATTAATCCGGGCCGTCCGATTCAAGAGCGGCTAGATCTGAGCCATCCGGGACGATCTGAAGCAATCTGAGCTAGGGTTAGGGTTGATTAAGCACCCTGATCAAGATCTGAAGATTTCATCCCAATCAGAGCAAGATCAACCGTTGGATCAAGCTTGGAGGGCTCTAGATCATCCATTCAAAGATTAGCTTGATCTGGACCATCCGTTGCATATCTGGAGGATCCGAGCTACCACAAGGCAGATCCTGACCTCAGATCATCATCATTAAAGTTTGGCTCCAATCAGAGCAAGATTAGCCGTTGAATTTCATCAAATCAATCTGGACTGTCCGTGCTTAAGTATTTAATCAAACACTGCACTGTTCTTCTCCTTGTCGCGTCTCCGCCGCTGTTCATCTTCTTCTTCGTTTCTTCCTTAGTTTCTTAGTTAGTTTCTTCATCCAAGGGGCGCGACCCCTCAAATCCTTCATTAGATCAAGTGTTAGGTCAGTGGGGAGAGCTCACAGAGGAATTTCCAGCTTGAATTTTGCCCAAGGACAGAGTTTCGTGAGGTTTCAGTAGCTTTGTCACTCGAGTTCGTCATCCTTGTTGTGTACCATTTCATTTCATCCGAGCTAGCCGGAGGGGTTCCCTGGAAGGCTCGGAGCATTCCCATTTCATTGGTGCAATCCACCACAGCAGAGTTGAAGAATTCGAAGGCTGTTTTCAGCTTGAGCGGAGTTTGGATGGAGTTGAATCGTAGAGCTATTTTTCCACCGATTTGCTGAGCTTGCGGGTTCGAGGCTCACTCTTGCTTGACGACTAAGAAGCACTTGAGCTTAGGGAAGATTGAGGCTTAGTTTAAGTAGCTAATTTCATTGTGTTTGTAGCTTAATTTCCATTACTGCCATTGGTTTCGTTTCTGTCTTGAATTTCAGATTGGTTAAATTCTTTTCATACTTGTTTCTGCTTAACTAGGTATGCTCTTCATGTTAATTAGTTTAAGAACTTGTTAGTGATCAATTGGACTTAAATTCAGTTTGTTTCCTTGATAATTGCTTGCGTGCCATTTTTGTTGTTGCGTATCATGCATGAGTGCCAGATTTAATTTCTGCATTTTTCTTAGTTGTAGCTTCTGAATGTAATGTCAAGTGAACTTAGTTTTTCTTTAAGCTTGTCTGAATAGGATTAGAGATTCGAATTTCGACTTGTAATCCTAATTTCTGCACTTGGTTCTGCATTCTCCCATTGTTATTTCTGCATTCCTTTATTTCATTTCTGCATCTTCACTTCCTCCCTGCATTCATCCTGTTTTGTGCAGTTTTTGTGTTGATAAATGTTCCTCTGCTGCATACTTGTATCATAGTCTCTGAATTGTTTAACAACTGGACCCTACTCAAACTGATTGATATCAGCTAGTTCTTAACTTGAATGTTTCCAAATCCAGTTTTCTTTTCGGCAAGTTCAGCTTGGATCTCTGCATTCTGGTATCAAGAAAAGCCTAGCACTGTTTAGTATCAGAATTAACTTACCTTCTAGTGCTTCGCTGTGATTGATTTCATTTGCATTCGAAATGGGATAGGTTCTGAATTGTAACTTCTTTCCGGAAATTTCAATTTGTCTCCCTGTGTTTGGTATCAAGCAACAACTAGCACTGTTTAGTACCAAGTTAAACACACTTGATGGCGAATTTCAGCACTTGATGTTAGCTTGTTTAGCATTCTGTTTGATCAGAATTTCAATATTAAATGTCTGCATATCAATTCATAACTTCTGCAGTTGGTATCAATTGGAACTTAGCATTGAGTGGTTGATGCTTGCTTAACACTAGGTTGGTGTTGCATGGTAATATCTGAAGTTGAACACTACGTGGTTGAATTACTACATTTGTTATCAGTGGTGCTTCTAAATTTCCGTGAGTCTGCTTAGTTATTAAAGCTCTCCATTGGTAGGGTCCATTAATTGCAATCATCTAGTTTAAGTCTATTGAGTTGAGTTCTTTCCATTTTATCTGCTACTTTCATTTCTATTTGCCATCCAAACCCATGATTTCATTGAAACCCAAAAATACAAACGACACCTAAATACAAGCGCGAATCGAACAACGTCAACTAGCCCCGAGAAAAATACGACCTGTGGCCCCTATATTACATTTTCATACTTTTGATTGTAAAAGGGTTTCCAGCTGTTCATTCATAAATATTTAAATTCTGATAGTCCCACAATTCGTGACAAATTTAATTAGTATATTTGGGCTCGTCACCTCTACATAAAATGAATCGAGATATGCATCACATCCAATGAAATCGATTTTCGGTACCTCTATGAATTTATCACAATTATTTTCTAGAAAAGATGCATCAAGAAACACATCACAACCAATGAAATCAATGTTGGGTACCTCTATCAATTTTTCACCGTCAATATCTGCATAGGATGTATCAAGATATGTTTCACAACCAATGAAATCAAATTTAGGTACCTCAATGGAATTTTCACAATTAGCATTCACATATGATATATCAAGAAATGTATCGCAACCAATAATGTCAACCTCGGGTACCTCAATGAGTTTGTCACAATTAATATTCACATAAGATGTATCAAGACATGAATCACAGCCAATAAAATCAACATCCATGAGTTTTTCACAATCAGGTTCAATACAAGATGAATCAAGAGATGTAACACAGCTAATGAAATCAATCTCAGGTTCTTCAATCAGATTTCCACGATTAATATCTACAAAAGATGTATCATGAAATTTATCACAACACACAAAATTAATTTTAGGCACCTCTATAGAATTTTCACAATCAGTATCTACATGGAATGTATCAAGAGATTCATCACAACCAATAATAGGTACCTCAATGAATTTTTCTAAACAATGAGCAGAAATACTTACCTGATCGTACTGATGAATACCTGGGGTTCTACAAGAGTAGATGTATCTATAGCCTCTCCAGGTCAAGTAAGGGCTCCTCTTCAAACTCAGGTTCTGGTGGACATTCAACTAACTTAGGCGATTCTTGGGTTCTTGCTTCCACCATGCAAGTCCCTACACTTTCTGGCTTGTCCTCTGAATCTTCTAATGTATCCATTGTTGGTGCATGGATGGCGAGAGAGGGGGGGGTAAATGAAGCCAGACACAAATTTTGGCTTCTTTTAGGTTTTCTGCGTGATCAAGTTAGTAGCAGCGGAAGCAATACAAGAACAGAAACTATGCAGAAATGAGAAACAAACCAAAACGCTAACAAGGATCATATACAAGGTTCGGGGATAACATGTCCCTACTCCTTGGCGTGCCCGTGAGGTGGGTGATCCCTTGATCGTCGACAAATCAAGCCCCGGAAATCCGGATATCAGATGTAACCTCCTTCTCGGTGGAGTAACCTCTCCACAGTGTTTCAATCAGAGTAATGAAGTTAATAGCAGTGAAACAAGAAGGCTTACAAAGCACTAGGAACCAAAGGAACACAAGAGAACTTCTCCCGAGCTCCACTCAGCACAGATCTCACGCAAGAACTTCCTGCTCTTCGTGTCTTCTCGCTGATTGACTCGCCAAGCTCTCTGTCTCCTCCAAGTGCTCAAGTATCAGAGTGTTGCTCAAAGCTTCACGATTCAGAGTGATCGCACAAGTGATGGAGCAAAGCTTTCGATGTCGAGAACTCCTCACCCTCTTCTCCACTTCACAGCTTATCCTGCTTCCATCGCCAGGTCACAGACGCTCCTCTGCAGCAGCTCCTAGCTGCTCTCCTGCAACAGGCCAGCTACCCCTGACCTCCTCTGGACTCGTTGAATCCTCTCCAGTCGAGCCCCAGGTCATCAGCTTCTCAGCCGTTGCAGCTCGACCAGAGGACGTTATTTCCTGCGGAAGTAAACAACCAAACCTGCTGTAGATAAAGCCTCAGTTTGATTCTCCCTGAGTAAACCTGATTTACCTGCACACTTAGCAGCTCATTAGCTCAGCAAATCAATAGAGAATCAACAATCAGAAGTTAGGAACAGAGATCAGTAGCGAATCAGCAGAAATCAGAACGCGATCAGAACTCTGATAGCGTTTTTGAATTAAAGCTGTCAGCTACTGATCGGTCACCGGACCGATCAGAGTGACTCCTGATCGGTCACCAGACCGATCACGATGGGTTCAGACCGATCAGGCTCCAGCCTGATCGGTCCCCAGTGAGAAACCCAAAATCGCGACTTTCTGGTGATCGGTCACCAGACCGATCCAGCACCAGCTGGGTTTCCTCCAACTTCTTTCTGCCACACCCCTGATCGGTCACCAAACCGATCAGGTAGTGGCCTGATCAGTCTAGGGACCGATCAGGACACTTCCTGACCGATCAGGCTCCAGCCTGATCAGTTATAGTGAGAAGCCCGCGTTGTTTGATTGTTCACCAGAACGATCTGAATAGTATCCCTGATCGGTCACCAGACCGATCAGGAGCCGAGTAGTAAGGATCCCAAAGTCACTGCATGCTCCCTGATCGGTCACCAGACCGATCAGACATAGCTGGATCGGTCACCAGACCGATCCAAGAGGGAACTCCGTGCCAACTTCCCTGATCGGTCACTAGACCGATCCAGGCAAGGCCAAACCCACTCAAAGTCAAGAGAACTGGCTCCCAGCCTCCCCTGACTCGTGCTCAGTCCCTCGGACCAAGACTCTGTTCCCAGTTTCACTCACCGGGACTTCAACCTAGCCCTCTAAGCTAGGACCTGGCTTCACTCACCAGGATTTCAACCTAGCCCTCCATGCTAGGACCTGACCCTCCAAGCCAGGGTTTCATCAACCTAGCCCTCCAAGCTAGGACCTGACTCTCCAAGCCAGGGTTTTATCAACCTAGCCCTCCAAGCTATGACCTGGCCGTCCAAGCTAGGCTTTCAACAACCTAGCCCTCCATGCTAGGACCTGGCCCTCTAAGCCAGGATTTCATCCAACCTAGCTTCCTAAGCTAGGACCTGACCCTCCAAGCCAGGATTTCATCCAACCTAGCTTCCCAAGCTAGGACCTGACCCTCCAAGCCAGGATTTAATCCAACCTAGCTTCTCAAACTAGGACCTGGCCCTTCAAGCCAGACTTTCATCCAACCTAACTTCACTAGGTATGCCTAGTCCCCGACCAGGACTTAATCCCAATCATCTCATTAACCTAAACTATAATCGGTGTCAACACCAAAACAACAATCAGGGTCAGACTGCATCAACAATCTCCCCCTTGTTGTTGTTTGACAACTCGATTTTAAGTTTAGGGATTTGAAATTAATTATCTCAAATTTCCCAATCGTAGGAGAATCAAGATCCTTCCCCTACAATAGTTAAGCTTGTAGTAGTCCTAAATTTAACTAACCTCACTCTCCCCCTTTGTCAAACACCGAAAAGAGTGTAGACGGGTTGTTAAGTTTAAAATTCTCTCCCCCTTAATCTTAGGGGTTCTCCCAAATCAACAAGGATAGAATTGAATTTTGAAAGCATATGGAACCATGTGATAAAGATAAAGCAGGGTAAAGTAATGACATGCATCATATGAATACGGAATAGTAATAAAACATGAACTAGCAATAAGCATGGAGTAGCAAATCATACATGAAAATAGTCATATAGGTAGATGCATAACATAGCATCAAAGCATAGTCAAGTACATCCAAAACCAAAACATACAAATAGTTAGATGCATATCAATGCATCAAAGTATAGTCAACTACATCACCAAGTCATAATATGCAAAACAGTCAAATCACTAATCAGGAAAACAAGATCAGAGTACAATCAAATCAAGCATTGACTGGAGGGTCATCGGCTTGCATGGGGTCATCAGTCGTGTCATTGTCAGGTATGAAGGACCCCGGTGCAGTTGATAACCGTTTCAGTCGTGTTACGGTTTCAAATACAATTAAGATATCGAATTCCTCTAAACTAATGTAGCATAGAGTAACTCGAGTCGTCTCCCAACGAATGTAGTTGGTGCAAGATAAATCTCAGGATCGTATCTTATTGCTTTTGGGTTTTGGATTATGAAACTGGGTTTTGGGTTTGAACGTTAATACTATAAAAAGAAATGACAAAGCAGGTATGAAATCTAGCCTAATTAAGGAATGACAGTGCAGGTAATGAAATATAATTTAACCTAATTACAAGTGCAGTAAAGAAAAGCTCAACTTGAAATAAAACATCAACGAAACCTAGACATGGAACAGAACCTATAGCGTTAAAGAAATCTAAACTAATCTAACTTAATTGCATTTAAATGAAAGCATGAACTTAAAGCAATGGAAGAGCAATACAAAACAAGAGTTAATCAACTAAGAAACATCTCAATTGAAATTAACTGTTCTAAGGAGCATTTAATCGAACACATGATAGGCATGTTGTAATTGGCTACAAATAAGTGCAATTTGAATTTGGGAGAATCCATCAATACAAACACTTAACAATCTATCACAACAACTCAAACATTCAACATAACAATCAAATTTGAATAAAACTCAATGCTCATATGGATCTTGGGCATCACAAATTTCTTAAAGGAGCTGCTGTGAAGAAAATGGAGAACTGTTGAGATGGAAGTAGCAGCCAAATTGATAGCTGCCGGCTGCTGGAACTAATGAACTACTGCCAGAATTAATTGAAGAACTGCTGGAAACAAAATTTCTGAAAGGGAAGCTGCTGGAATTGATGAAGAGATAGCTGCTGGCTACTAGAAATCTGCTGCTGGATGCTGATGAACTGTGAAGAAGATGCAACTGCTGGAATTCATGAATGAAACAGAAATGCTGGAATTGCGAGAAGCTACTGGGAATGAGAATCTGCTAGTTGCTGAAAATTTGAAGAGGTGATTACAATTGCAGAAAATGAAAGACAGTAAACCTAATTGAACCCAAACGAAACAAGAAATTGCTGTGAAGAAACAAATTGCTGGAAATACTGAAGAGCTGCTGGAATTGAAAGAAAATGGCTGTGAAGACGAATGCTGAAGAAAGCTACTGAAGGAAATCTGTGAAGAACTGATGGCGTGCAGTGGAAATGGAGGAGATGTCAGCTAGGGTTCGGAACCCCCAAAGCCCTAGCTGTGGTGGTGGTGCTGGAATGCTGCGACGGAGATGGCTGGCTGCTCTCCGAACCCCGAAAGAGAAACCTCTACTCTCTTCTCTTCGAACCCCGACAGAGAAGAGGTGGAGAATGGATACCGGCCGGCGGCGATGAAGGTGGAGGAGAACCGCCGGTGGTGAAGGTGAAGAAGATGAATGGAGACAGGAACCCCCTCGCCTCCATTGCTTCTCCCCGATCGCTCTCGCCTGTGTGGTGTCGAGAAGACGATGCCCTAGCTCTGCGATGGCTCTGCCCTTTTGTTTGTCTCGGCTGCACGTGGTTCGGTTAGCCAAGTCACTCACAGATCAGCCCAGCATTTGAATTTCGGTTAACCCAGCATTTGAATTTGATCAGCCTCAACCCTCTGGTTCGGCTCAGCCTTGGTTCGGCCAACTCAGCCAGTTGAGTTCGGTCAGCCTCAATCAACCCAGTTTAGTTCAGTCCAGCAGTCCGGTTCAGTCAGCCAAGCCAGAGCTTGGTTCAGCCTAGTTCCAGCCCTTGGTTCTGCTCAACTCAGCTCAGCAGTTGGGTTCAATCCAGACTTGGGTTCGGTCCAGTCAGCCAAGCCACAGGTCAGAAGAGAATTAGCAACGAACGGCTGAGATTGATTTGGCTTCATCCAATGGTCGGATCTCTTCAGATCTGAACCAAACTCCACAGATCCCAATCAATGACCCTGATCTACCTATCCCCAGCTCGGATTGACCAGATCAGTGGTGGATGGTCTGGATCTTCCCTTTTCTCGAATGGATGGTCTAGAGCATCTTGAGCTCGATCCAACGATCATATCATTTCTGATTTGACTGAAATTTTCAGATCTTGATCTCTGGTCATGATTGATTCTATCTTGGACTCGGATCAACCAGAAGTTGACCAATGGCTCAGATCTATCCGTTCTCTGGAATGGACGGCTCCTATTAATCCGATGCTTGATCCTTTTGATCTGGATCCAATCCTTACTCAAGTCTGACCCAATTTGATCTAGGTTCATAATCAATTGAAGCCTACAAAATGATATTCAAATTTAGTGCCAAAAATATCCCAAATATACAAAGATTAGAATTAAAAGCCAAAATGAAGGGAATACATGAAACCTAATAAAATTGCAAACTTAAGTATATAAAATGTGGATTAAACATGGATTTTAGAGCCGAAAATAATCAACAAAATGATGGTTATCAGCAGTACTGCTGGATGGTGCAGCTCCAGGAAATGTATGCTGGCGCCACTCCTCGTATTAGGTCTGCTGTTGAGAGCGGATCCCAGACACGTCGGACTCTTGCGCGAGCAGTCTGCGATCGAAGGTCCGAAACTCAGAACGGACCTCCTGTCGCCAGAGCTCGGAGATATGAAACTCGTGCTGCATCGTCAGCTCCAGCTCCGAAACCTGCCAGCGGATGTCGGGATGGCTCGTACTCATAGGCAGCTGCTGCGGCGGGCACCACGTGATGTGCAGCCAGAGCTACTGGTACCTGAACATGTGCGCCCCTAGGAAGCTCGCCTAGACCTCGCCCGTCCTTCCAGATAAGACCCTGATCGTCAGGGCCAACAACTATGCTAGACTTGGCAAACACACGTCTGCCTAGTTGGCAATCCTGTCAAACCATGGGCACTGTCCTACCCTTGGTCACATCAACCCCGACTGACTGAAGCCAGTCAGTGATGACGTGACCGAATGGCATGTAAATAGTGCGGCGACTGGGCTCTATGTAAGATATAATCGACTGAAAGACGCTCTCCATAATGTCAAAATCCAGGTGGTGGTGCATGCCATAGAGCATCAAGCAGTGATAAGGACGAATCTCAGTTAGGGGTTTGGAGGTGATCGGCAGAATACAGTTGGTGATTATTTTAAAAAGAATGTAATCAATAGGAGAATGTCGAAGGGCCGCAAAGGTAGGAAAATCGGGCCGTAACTCATCGAGGCCAGCTGGTCTAGGATGGCCAAAGAAATGCTGGTATATGTCATCGGGGGTGACACCCTCAAAAGGAGGCAACAAGGGTCAGGAAGCTCTGGGTAGATGGAATAAAAATTAGGCGATCATCGACCGCCAAGATATCATAGGAAAAGTCAAGATTTCTCTTGGCTACCCGGGTCGTGAAGTCAAAGCCTCCCTGTGGACCTTGTTGCAAATTATTGTAGAATTCAGAGACAAGGTCATAGTTGATTGTCCGCTCAAGGGAAAGAAAGAGTCGAGGTTATAGAAGTCAATCACCTCGATGATAGAGGGACAATGTTCAAACAAGAAAGGTCTATCTATAGACCTACACGGGAGGAGCTTGAAAGTTCGGGTCTGAAACGCTTGCTCAAAAGCAGCGTTAGGGAATCGGGAACTCGATGAAGGCTGAGACCTTCGAGAGGGTGCGGATGATGAAGGGCCTTTGCCCTTCGAGCTTCCCTCAATGGGTTCTTTTCCCTTGGACGACTTCCTAAAGATTTGAAACATTGATCATGACAGTTGAATGAATCAATATGAGGTCCACCACAAAGACATTGATCAAAATCAAGATCACAGCATAATTATGGGATTGAACACAAGAATTTGATCATATAAGGTAAGATTTGATCAATAATCAAATGACAAAAAGGTTCGATCATATGGGTAAGGCACACACGGCACACACCAAGATAAACCCAAAATCAAACATCAAGGTTAGTCCACCAAGAACTATATTATTTGAAGTAATCAACAAGGTGAAAGTAGGAGATCCTTACTTAGGTGTCATATTGGTGATCGATAGTCTTGGAAAGAAAGTTCAGAGGGTGGTGCACACGAGGTTCTCAGTGAACTCTCAGAAGTCTTGCGCAAGAAGACGAACCGCAGACGAAGTTGGAGCTCATTTGAAGAAACACACAGGTCCTCCAAGGACTGTGTGCAGCTTGAGCAGGAAGAAGAACCTCAGAGACTTGTCGACGGACGGAGAGAGCTCGTAACCACTCGACCTCCAAAGATCTCGCCGAAGGAAGGGCTCGCTGAGCACGCGCAGAAAGGATGAGGAAGAAAGAGATCACAAGAACTCGCAAGAAACAACTCTGGTGCAATTTTGGAAGGGTCGGCTAGGGTTGAGGATGAAGAAAAACTGTGATTAAACTGGTTGGTGGACCGATCACCAACCAAAATTTATTGCGATCAAACGGATCACCGTTCGATCCAGGAGCTCCCAGACCGATCAGGCTCCAGTCTGATCGGTCTGGCTTGGTCCTGATCGGTCGGGTGACCGATCAGGCAAGCCCCTGATTGGTCTGCCGATCAATTAGGGAGAGGACAGTGAGTTTGCGCGACCATTCTGTGAGCCTCCTGATCGGTCTGTGGGCTGATCACCAAGGTGGCCAGATCGGTCTGGGGACCGATCCAGGCCAACACAGAATGTTTTGACAATTTTTCGCGAAATAGCTAGATCGGTCAATTGGACCAATCAGGCCAACTCCTAATCGGTCTGTGGGCCGATCTGCCCTATGTCTGATCGGTCTGTGGACCGATCAAGTATCAGAGATTTTCTGATACGATTTCAGAACTTCTAGTTTCATATTTCAGATCAAATTCTGATAAGATCAGGTGGAAGATTATCGACCTTAGATAGGTTTCCTTGACTATGATTGATCCTGAACAAGGATCAAAGGTCCTTATGGGTTTAGCAAATCAATTTGCTCCACCCTAGTGGAGTCAAACTCAATCAACAAACATCCATTCAATTTCAAACAAGTTTGTATCAATATAAAGTCTCCAATCAAGTTTCGTTGATTGGAATGTCCAAGTATGATCATGGAGCCAAGTATACATATGTTATGCATTGGTTTTCCCCATACTTGGTCAACTTAATGATCATTGTCTCGTCAACCTAATCTCTCAAGGGAGGCATTAACATTTTGAGTAATTAGGTTGACCTAAGCATCTCACCCCATTTCTAGCAAACAAAAATATTTTGTTAAACCTTATAGTTTGTGTGAGATGCCCCCAAGTTACCCAATAATTGTTCCCAACAATTTGAAATGTTCATGAAGGGTTTTGAATGCTCTTTAATCCTATGAAACACGACACATTCCCAATTCCCTTCGTAAGAAACTAAATTCATTCTCGGGAAGTGGTTTAGTGAAAATGTCCGCTAGGTTTGATTTGGACTCTACATGTGAGAGTACAATATCTCCTCTAGCAACATGATCTCTAATGAAGTGGTGACGCACTTCAATGTTCTTAGTCCTAGAGTGATGGACTGGATTCCTTGTTAGGTTTATCGTGCTTATTTTGTCACACAACACTTGCACACCCTTATAGGTTAATCCATAGTCCACTAATGTATTAATCATCCACAATAATTGTGATACACTCTCTCCCATGGCGATATATTCTGCCTCGGTCGTGGAGAGAGCAACATAATGTTGCTTCCGACTTGACCAACTAACTAATGATGATCCTAAGAATTGGCAACCCCCACTCGTGCTCTTCCGATCCAACTTGCACCCTATATAGTTGAAATTGGTGTAGCCAATTAGGTCAAATGACTCGGTACGGGGGTACCAAAAACCAACTCCAATTGTGCCCTTAAGGTATCTCAGAATTCTCTTAACAGCAATTAAATGAGATTCCTTGGCACAGACTTGATACCTAGCGCACATACCTACAGCAAAAAGAATATCAGGTCGACTAGCTGTGAGGTATAGCAAACTATCTATCATGCTCCGATATTGAGTTAGGTCAACAGGTTTACCACTCTCATCATTGTCTAACTTTGTGTTTGTAGCCATAGGAGTGGTTACCTCTTTAAAATCACTCATAATGAATTTTCGGAGCATCTCTTGAGTGTATTTTGATTGGTGCACATGCATCCCATCTCGGGTTTGTTTGATCTCAAGTCCAAGGAAGAAAGTCAACTCTCCCACTAGACTCAGCTCACATTCACTCTCTATGTGTCCAATAAATTCATTCAAATAGTCCTTATTGTTTGAGCCACAAATTATGTCATCGACATACACTTGGGCTATAAATATATTATCATCATCTCTTCGTAGAAATAGTGTAGGGTCTATTTGTCCTCTCACAAAGCCTTTTTCAATGAGAAATGTCGACAACCGTTCATACCAAGCTCGAGGTGCTTGTTTAAGGCCGTAGAGTGCCTTCTTGAGCTTGAAAACGTGGTTTGGAAATTCGGAACTCTCAAACCCCGGAGGTTGTTCGACATAGACCTCTTCTCTTATGAAACCATTTAGAAAAGTCGATTTGGCATCCATTTGATAGAGTTTGAAACCTCGATGTGCTGCAAATGCAAGCATCAATCGGATGGATTCTAATCGTGCCACGGGAGCATAGGTCTTATCATAATCAAGGCCTTCAACTTGACTGTAGCCCTTGGCTACTAAACGTGCCTTGTTTCTTAAGATTTCTCCCTTATGGTTCAATTTATTTTTGAAGACCCATTTGGTTCCAATTATGGTGGTCTTCTTAGGTCTAGGGACTAAGCCCAAACTTGACTTCGCTGGAATTGACCTAGTTCATCTTGCATAGCAATGATCCAATCAGGATCATTCAATGCTTCGTCAATTTTTCTAGGTTCAATTTCGGAAATTAGGGCAACTTCATTAGCCTCATTCCTAAAGAATGATCTAGTCCTAACCCCATGATGGATGTGTCCAACAATTTGGTCTTGGGGATGACTAGAGGCTAACCTAGTTTACCTTGATGTTGGATGTGCTTCTTGGATGGTGTCACTAGACACATGCTCAGCCTCAGGATCCGGCTGGTCTATGAGTTGTCTAGGCTCACCGTCATCAGATTCATCATCATCTACAACACTTGGACTTTCATTCAAACCTAGTCTCCTAAGTTCGAATTGAACTCCATCTACATCTTCTGAATGATCATTGGCTTTCGGAATTTCTTCAAAGACAACATTAGAAGACTCATCAACCAATCTAGATCTCTTGTTGTAGACTCGATAAGCTTTGCTAACGAGGGAGTACCCGACCAGTATCCCTTCATCAGCTTTTGCAGTGAACTTTCCAAAATGGTCCTTGGTATTTAGAATAAACACCTTACAACCAAACACCCTAAGATGTTTAACTGTAGGTGGTTTTCCAAACCAAAGTTCATGAGGAGTCTTTCCTAAGAATCTATGAATGAGGACTCGGTTTTGCACGTAGCAAGTTGTGTTTACAACTTCAGCCCATAAGTAACTCGGTAATGAGTACTCATTGAGCATGCTTCGTGCAGCCTCTTGTAAGACTGGGTTCTTCCTCTCTACAACACCATTTTGTTGTGGTGTTCTAGGAGTGGAGAACTCATGTCTATACCCTCTATCTTAACAAAACTCTAAAAATCTTTGATTTTGAAATTCACCTCCATGATCACTCCTAATTGTTTTAATTGTTGATGATTTTTCATTTTCAACCCTTCTACAAAAAGAAATAAAAACATCTAGGGTTTGGTCCTTATATTTTAGAAAATATGTCCATGATATCTAGTAAAATCATCAATGATCACAAAGCAATATCTACTACCATTCAAGGATATAATAGTACTACAATCAAACAAATCCATGTGAAGTAGATCTAAAGCGGTAGATGTACTTACAGTGCTTTTACCTTTATGTGCAGATTTTGTTTGCTTACCCATTTGACATGTATCACAAATCTTTTCCTTTTCATACTTGATGCTTGGTAAGCCATGAACTAGTCCCTTGTTGGCCAATTTCTGGATGTTCTTCATGTTCACGTGTGCTAGTCTCCGGTGCCAAAGGTTAGACTCATCTTCTCTTGACATGAAACACTTAACAAAAGCATTAGTAGCACTTTTAAAAGAAACCTGGTAAATGTTATCTATCATTGTGCCTACTAGTACCGTGTCAAATGTGTCATGTTGTCTAACTAGACATTGACTTGATTGAAAATCAATTGTGTAACCTGTATCACATAATTGACTGACACTTAGGAGATTAAATGTCATCCCCTTGACTAGAAGGACATTCGGATATTTGAATGTCTCCTATCCCTATAACCTTAAGACTACCATTGTTACCAAAGAAAACATTACCTCTACTTTTTCTTTGAAGGGTAGTGAATAGAGATCTATCACCGGTCATATGTTTGGAGCACCCACTATCAACGAACCAAGTTGATAGATGCTCCCCCTCAATCAAAGCCTACACAATGCGAAAAATAGAAGATTTAGGTACCCAAATCTTGGGACCTAAAGCACCTACAATGCAAGACTTAGGCACCCATGCCTTGACCACTTTCTTTTGAACCCTAGAAGTCTTAAGTGGTCTAACATCAGTCCAGACATTAAGGAAACAAATGATGGTTCTTTAGGTCGATAACCAATACCGGCCTTGTTGTAAATCGCTCTTTGAGCATTCAAAATCATATCTAAAGTCTTAGAGCTAGTTGAGAACTTCTCAAGAACACTCTTGAGTCTCTCAACTTCACTCTTCAAGGATTTGTTTTCATCTTCTAACATCTCTACATGCAAATCATCAATGTCCTCATCCTTAGAGGACTTTAGTTGTTCAACCTCAACTTTCAATGATTTAACTTTTTTTTATTTTTTTCAACAAATCGGTTAAATATGCAATTGTTCTATAACATTTATCTAATTCCGGAGAGATTATCTCTTCATCATCCGAAGATGATGAAGCCGTGTTTGAAGAGTCCGTGGATTCATCATTGCTCTCTCTTGATCTTCCATGGCCATGAGTGCTACATGGTGTGTACTCTTCTCTTCCTTCTCTTCTTCGGATGAGCTAGAGGATGATTCATCCCATGTGGCCTTCAAAGCCTTCTTCTTCTTCTTTGATTTCTCCTCCTTCTTCTTTAGCTTTGGGCAGTCCTTCTTGAAGTGCCCTTTCTTGCTACACTTATAATAAGTAATATTAGACTTATCAATCTTAACTTCACTAGGGTTACCTTTACCCTTGAAGCGCCAGCTCTTCCTCATCATTCTTCTAACAAAGTTGGTCATCTCGGAGGAACAAGACCCGCTGCCATCCTCCTCAGATTTAGGCTGGGACTCGGATGAGGATGAAGATGAAGTAACCTCCTTCTTCTTCTCCTTCTTCTTGGTCCTTTCCCCTTCTATAAGTGCAATCCCCTTCTCCTTGAGGCCTTTGTTAGCCATTTCATGAAGTTCCATTTCACAAAATAGATCATCTAACTTTACAATTGATAAATCCTTAGAAACCTTGTAGGCATCCATCATGGATGACCACAAGGCATTCCTTGGAAAGGCTTTTAACACATACCTCACAAGGTCGCGGTTTTCGACCTTTTCGTCAATGGAATGGAGACCGTAGAGGACTTCTTTGAATCTACTATGAAGCTCACTTACCGTTTCACTCTCCTTCATGGAGAGATTTTGTAGTTGGTTGAGGAACAAGTCCCTCTTGGCTATTCTCGAGTCTCGGGTGCCCTCATGGAGTTCGATGAGCTTGTTCCACAAATCTTTGGCGCTTGTAAAAGGATCAACCTTGATTAGTTGGTCTTTGTTCATTCCACATTGCAAGGTCACCACCGCCTTCGCATCGGCTTCTCCTTTTCGGGTTTGCTCAGCTGACCACCGGGAAGACTCTAATTCTTTTCCCTCCGTGTCTCTTGGAGGAATGAAGCCCTCCTTCACGGAGAACCACATTCCGATGTCGGTCTTGAGATAGTATTCCATGTGAGACCTCCAATATTGAAAATTGGATCCATCGAAGAAGGGAGGTCGAGTGGTGTTAAATCCTTCTCTCAAAGCCATTATTGATAGCTCGCGGTTGTTAAGCCGCTTGAACAGAGCCCCAAGCTCTGATACCACTTGTTGGTACTTGGATGGCTAGAGAGGGGGTGAATGTAGCCAGACACAAATTTTGGCTTCTTTTAGGTTTTCTGCGTGATCAAGTTAGTAGCAGCGGAAGCAATACAAGAACAGAAACTATGCAGAAATGAGAAACAAACCAAAACGCTAACAAGGATCGTTTACAAGGTTCGAGGATAACATGCTCCTACTCCTTGGCGTGCCTGTGAGGTGGGCAATCCCTTGATTGTCGACAGATCAAGCCCTGAAAATCCGGATATCAGATGTAACCTCCTTCTCGGTGGAGTAACCTCTCCACAGTGTTTCAATCAGAGTAATGAAGTTAATAGCAGTGAAACAAGAAGGCTTACAAAGCACTAGGAACCAAAGGAACACAAGAGAACTTCTCCCGAGCTCCACTCAGCACAGATCTCACGCAAGAACTTCCTGCTCTTCGTGTCTTCTCGCTGATGGACTCGCCAAGCTCTCTGTCTCCTCCAAGTGCTCAAGTATCAGAGTGTTGCTCAAAGCTTCACGATTCAGAGTGATCGCACAAGTGATGGAGCAAAGCTTTCGATCTCGAGAACTCCTCACCCTCTTCTCCACTTCACAGCTTAACCTGCTTCCATCGCCAGGTCATAGACGCTCCTCTGCAGCAGCTCCCAGCTGCTCTCCTGCAACAGGCCAGCTACCCCTGACCTCCTCTGGACTCGTTGAATCCTCTCCAGTTGAGCCCCAGGTCATCAGCTTCTCAGCCGTTGCAGCTCGACCAGAGGACGTTATTTCCTACGGAAGCAAACAACCAAACCTGCTGTAGATAAAGCCTCAGTTTGACTCTCCCTGAGTAAACCTGATTTACCTGCACACTTAGCAGCTCATTAGCTCAGCAAATCAATAGAGAATCAACAATCAGAAGTTAAGAGCAGAGATCAGTAGCGAATCAGCAGAAATCAGAACGCGATCAGAACTCTGACAGCGTTTTTGAATTAAAGCTGTCAGCTACTGATCGGTCACCGGACCGATCAGAGTGACTCCTGATCGGTCACCAGACCGATCAGGATGGGTTCAGACCGATCAGGCTCCAACCTGATCGGTCCCAAGTGAGAAACCCGAAATCACGACTTTCTGGTGATCGGTCACCAGACCAATCCAGCACCAGCTGGGATTCCTCCAGCTTCTTTCTGCCACACCCTTGATTGGTCACCAGACCGATCAGGTTGTGGCCCGGTCTGGTGACCGATCAAGACACGTCCTGACCGATCAGGCTCCAGCCTAATAGGTTATAGTGAGAAGCCAGTGACGTTTGATCGTTCACCAGAACGATCTGAATAGTATCCCTGATCGGTCATCAGACCGATCAGGAGCCGAGCAGTAAGGTTCCCAAAGTCACTGCATGCTCCCTGATCGTTCACCAGACTGATCAGACATAGCTGGATCGGTCACCAGACCCATCCAAGAGGGAACTCCGTGCCAACTTCCCTGATCGGTCACCAGACCGATCCAGGTAAGGCCAAACCCACTCAAAGTCAAGAGAAATGGCTCCCAGCCTCCCCTGACTCGTGCTCAGTCCCTCAGACCAAGACTTCGTGCCCAATTTCACTCACTGGGACTTCAACCTAGCCCTCCAAGCTAGGACTTGGCTTCACTCACCAGGATTTCAACCTAGCCCTCCAAGCTAGGACCTGGCCCTCCAAGCCAGGGTTTCATCAACTTAGCCCTCCAAGCTAGGGTCTGGCCCTCCAAGCCAGGGTTTCATCAACCTAGCCCTCCAAGCTAAGACCTGGCCCTCCAAGCCAGGGTTTCATCAACCTAGCCCTCCAAGCTAGGACCTGGCCCTCCAAGCCAGGCTTTCAACAACCTAGCCCTCCAAGCTAGGACCTGGCCCTCCAAGCCAGGATTTCATCCAACCTAGCTTCCCAAGCTAGGACCTGACCCTCCAAACCAGGATTTCATCCAACCTAGCTTCCTAAGCTAGGACCTGACCCTCCAAGCCAGGATTTCATCCAACCTAGCTTCTCAAACTAGGACCTGGCCCTCCATGCCAGACTTTCATCCAACCTAGCTTCACTAAGTATGCCTAGTCCCCGACCAGGACTTAATCCCAATCATCTCATTAACCTAAACTAAAATCGGTGTCAACACCAAAACAACAATCAGGGTCAGACTGCATCAACATCCATCACTGTTGGTGGTCCCTAGGGCTCTGTGCAATCCCTTACACCTGTAGACTCATCTCCAAGGCATGCTTTATCAACCATATCTGCAACAACCATATTAGAAAAATTAGGACCAACAATAACAATATTATCACAAAATAAATGTCTAGAATGGTCCTGTGGAGCTTCAGCTTCGAACTCAAGGCTGTCACATGCTTTTCCATCCATCTCCTCCAATGTCTTTGTCTCTATTGCATTTTCAACCTTATCTAAGCTAAAATCTCCTTCCACTATGTGAAATGAAACATCATCAACAATTAACTCTGCCTCAACAGTCTCATCTAGAATACCCATGCTAATGCTAGGAGGATCCTCTCTGGGTTGCTGTGGGGTAGGTAAAGGGTCTCTTGGTTCTTCCTCTTGAGCTGAAAATTTTGGAAGTGAACTCTGAACATGAATTTCAGGAGGAATCACTGCTGTAGGTGCCCTGATTTTGTTGAATTCTTCTTCCTCTTCCACCAAAATTGCAAGATCAATTGAAGAAGGTCTTAGGCTTGCACTAGGGTTCACCTTGAACTGATATAAAATCAACTCCGGGGCTGTTTTGAGTAGGGAAATATGATACTGGAAATTTTTTAGGAAAATCGGCATTTGAAGTGTTTAAACTTGAAATACCCTCTTCATTCCTTCAAGTTAGTTCACAATCATACCCCTTAAGATTTTGAGTAGCTTGAGAAGGTGATTGACTTGATTCTTGTGCTTGCATTAGATTCATTTTACAAACCAATTGTTCAACATGTCTCTCGATGTTTTGAAGCGAAGAATGTTGTGCACTTCGTTGTTGTATTATTTGTTGCATAATCTCCCTAAGTCTTTGTTGTTGAGCCTCAAGCTCACTGGAATCCTCACATTCTCCTTGATTGGCGTGAACCTCTTGTTGGTCTAGAAAGGTAGCATAAGGTTGCTGAAAAGTATAAGTAGGCTGTGAATTCTAAAAATCAAGTTGTTGGGGTTGATTAAATGAATAATTGGGCTGCTGAAGTTGTTGAAAATTAGTTTGACAACTTGGTGGAGGTTGCTGAAAATTGTAACTCTGAAATTGCTAATCTTCTTGCTGAAAGTGTTGGTTGAAAGGTTGAAAATTCTGGGGCTGTGAAGATGGAAAATCTTGCTGAAAATTCTGGAATGGTGGCTGATAAACTTGTTGTGAAGGTTGTCATCCTTGCTGATCATAATGAGATGGTTGTTGGAAATCTTGGAAATTCTGCTAAAACTGTTGTTGTGGCTGCTGAAATGGTTGAAAATTTTGCTGAAGATTTGGATTGCAACCTTGCTGAAAATTCTAGAATTGTGGTTGAAATTGCTGTGGTGGCTGATTGAAAGGTTGGTTCTGCTGATAATTTGAATAGGGCTGCTGAAGTTGTTGGAAAGACTGAAATTGTGGCTGCCCTTGCTGAAATTGGTAATTTGGTTGCTGAAAATTTGAGTGGGACTGCTGAAAATATCGATTTTGCTGCTGAAACTGTTGACACGGCTGCTGGTAAGTAGATGAATAAGCATTTGTTCTTTGTTGGCATTCCATTAGCTTCACCCAACATTTTAACTCCAACAATGAACTTTTGATCTCTATTTGATCATTTGAAAACATTTTGAACCTGCAGTCCTGTCACAAAATAAACAAAATGGCAGCAACCGTATACAAAAAGATAGAGCAAATAAAATGGAATCAAAGAATATAAATATTAAACACAAGCTCAAATTAAACAAACTCAACTAGTTGCTTCCGCGACAACGACGCCAAAAATTTGATGCTCCCCATAAATAGATGTCACGAATGTGGGTCTCAAATTTAGATATTTATAAAGCTGAAACCCCTTTGGCTAACAAAGATTAGAGGGGCCTCAGGTCATTTTTTTTCAAGGACTAGTTGAATGAATGTTTAACTCGAGCTTGCAAGTTTATTTGTCGTTTGATGTTTTGGGTTTTCTAAATAAAATGGGGTTTTGGCGATAAGAAAATAACAATATGAAATAAACTAAAATGAACTCATCTAAAGCATGGAATGAATAGGAAGTTGCAAGAACTAGACTTAACCTAGTGGAAGAACTAAGCAATTAAATTCGAACTATAGAATTGAACTTAAGGAACTAATTGCAGGTAATAAATTGCAGAGAATTAATTGCAAGGAACTAATTGCAAGTAATTAAAACTAAGTACAAAGCAATACTTAAAAAGTTGACTTGAAATGTAGTAGAAACAATGCTAGAACAATGTGAAGAAATACATGTTTAAAACCAAAATAATCCTAATTAGAACATCAAATCCGTTTATATCCAAAACTTCCCTTTGCCGTTACACAAAGGTTGAGCTATGAACCCCCTAGCTCAAAAACCACTGAAGGAGAACTCCCAAGATCAGTTCGCAATTGATCTTGTGCATTCTGGTCTTCCTGATTGGTCACTGGACCGATCAGGTCATCCTCTGATCAGACTGGGTACCGATCAGATGAGTCTCTAATCGATCGTGGTGAATGGTCAGAAGCTGAAATCAATACTCGATCTCTTCCATCTTGATCGACTGGACTGCGATCGTTGCACAGAAACCATTAGAGGCTTTCGAGAACCCCTCTACAGCTTCAACAGTTCTCTGTGTTGGATCGAGAGAATACGATAGAGGGGGTGAATATTGTTAAAAACTTTTCGGATTCAAGGTTAAGAGATTACGCAGCGGAATTGAAAACACAGCACAAGAACTCAAGCGATTTTACTTGGTTCGGAGTCGCGGTCGGCTCCTAATCCAAGGCCCACGGTCATTGACCGTTTACTGCAGGCAATTCTATATGTGCGCAAATGTTTACAGAAAAATATTATAGTTGTAGTACAGTAAACTAAAAATTAAACTCTTCGTTACCGACGCCCGGTGTGGATCGTACTTCGGAGCAGAGGGTCATCGTCGGCGCTTGAATCTCGAGATGGGAGGTTCCCGGAGTAGAGCACTTGAGTCGAAGAGCGTATTGGCGTTGGAAGAATGTGTATTGAAGCCTTGGGGGTTGAACCCCTTATATAGTGCACCTGGGGGCGCCCTCCACGTGTCACTTGATCTGCAAACCTCTCGGTCAACCTTTATCCCTCCAGGATCAGGCTGGAGGTTTGACGGGGGTGCCCGGGAAGTAGGGGGCGCCCGGGTTGACTCAGTCTGCTGGCTTCTCACTAACTTGAACTATATCTGCTTCGTTGGCTTGGACCCAGGGCGCCCAAGGCATCCGGGGCACCCGGGAGCACGGGGGCGCTCGGGAGCTTGGGGGTGCCTGGCCCAGCGTGCTTCCGAAGCGTTTGCTTGCTCAACTCTTGTTTGGCTTTAACTTAGGGCGCCCGGGACCTCCCGGGCGCCCAACCTAGCTGCTGCCCCTCTTCTTTGGGGCGTTCTGAGCTGCAGAAACTCGTTCCTTCGGTCCTGCATCCAGGGTTAGTACCAAACAAAACAAAGCAAGCATGTTAGTGAATTTTACAGTCGTAGCTGTCTTGGTTCTGACTTTGGGTCTCCAAAATGGAACCCTAGGTCGAACCGACGCCTACTGTTCCCTCGACGGGGAACGCGTCGTCACCTACTCCTCTCAGGAGATTTACCTGTTGCCAACCGGCTCCTTCGGTTGGACTTTTGCCCAGCAGTCCTTCGCCAGGTGCCTAGCAGTCCTTCGCCAGGTCTTTAGTACCAAGCAGTCCTTTGCCTAGTGCCCAGCAATCCTTCGCCAGGTCTTCCGTACCAAGCAGTCCTTCGCCTGGTGCCTAGCAGTCCTTTGCTAGGTCTTCGACTCCTAGCAACCCTTCGCTAGATGCCCAGCAGTCCTTCGCCAGGTCTTAGTCTCCTAGCAGTCCTTCGCTAGGTGCCCAGCAGCCCTTCGCCAGGTCTTAAGGTTACGATGCCTAGCAGTCCTTCGCTAGGACTTCAATCTACACACTCAAGTAACATGTTAGATAAACATAACATCTTAACTTTTGAATCCTTTGCCATTATCAAAACCAAGGTTCGACTTGGGTGCTGTCTGCACCAACAATCTCCCCCTTTTTGATTTATGGCAACCCGATTCAAAAAGTTAAGTTAATCAAAATAGGTGAAATACCAGTTTAGTTTCCTCCCCCTGGAAGGAATCTCCCCCTAGGTTTTTCAAAGGTTTTGGGGTTTGAAAAAATTTCTAAGTCTAAAGATGGAATTGATATTTCAATACTTAGAATATTTTTCAAAAAAAAGTTTTATAAAACTTTTTCAAGGAAAGTTTTGGTCGGGCACTTTGGAAAATTTATACTTAGAAACTTTACACTTAGAAAAATTTTCAAGTTAATAACTTAGACAATTTTCTTAACACCTTCTTTAGTTAAAAAAAGAATTCTAATCTCTTTTAGTATCTTAGAAGGTTTATACTTAGAAACTTTTCTACTAGAGAGGTTTGAAAATAAGTACTTAGAAATACTTTTGAAAAATAGCTTGGGTCAAATACTTGGACTCAATTTTGGAATCAACTTAGATCAAGTACTTAAAACAAAAAACAGTTTTGAAGGCAACTTTGATTAAGTACTTAGAAAGCAGTTTTGAAAAAATAGTTTTGAAAGCAACTTAGATTAAGTACTTTTTGAAAAAAGGATAAGGAGAATTTTGAAATTTGAAAAAAAATTTAAAATCTTCTCTCCTTTCCAATCTCTCCCCCTTTGCCATATATCAAAAAACAAAGCAATATAGCAAAAAAATTGCATAAGGATATAGCAAAAGAATAATGTGCTGTACTGAACCAATTCAAGATATAAACTGAACCAAAATCAATTTGAATTATCTCTGTAGGGTCCTGTCTAACCCAATTAGCTACTTACTAACTGTTATAAACAGTAGTTTTCGCTAAGGTTAGTCAAGTTAAGTGTTTTGTTCAAGTTAGATTTTCTAAACTTGACACATAACCTGATTACTGTTTAATTTGTATTTAGTGCCCCAATTACTGCAGATGTACTGACTTAAAGCATCTTGAATTAAGGCAGAGACCTAAGCATCTCAACCCATTCTAGGTTATCAGTCAGAAGTACCCTAAGGTGCTTGTGAGATGCTGGCTTCTAGATCTATAGGTGCATGCAGTTCTAGGGTTAGAGTCTAGGCTAAGTCTATTTTCGAAAAAGCCCTAGTTTTGAAGGGGGTAGTTTTTGAAAAAAACTAAGTTGAAAAATTGATTTTAACATTGTAAAAAGATTTTGAAAATCAAGTAAAGCAGTTTTAAAATTATTTTAGAGACTGATTTTAAAATCGAGTAAAGCAGTAAAAAACCATAATTAGAGTAATCATATTCTACCAAGCATAATCCTAACTGCCTTCCTAGTGAGCTGAACTCAGACTCAGGTAGGGGTTTGGTGAATATGTCAGCTATGTTAGATTTAGAGTCTACATGCTTAAGGACTATCTCACCCCTGGCTACATGATCTCTTACAAAGTGGATTTAGAGTCTACAGCACAAGAACTCAAGTGATTTTACTTGGTTCGGAGTCGCGGTCGGCTCTTACTCCAAGGCCCACGGTCGTTGACCGTTTACTGCGAGTAATTCTATATGTGCGCAAATGTTTACAGAAAAATATTACAGTTGTAGTACAGTAAACTAAAAATTAAACCCTTCGTTACCGACGCCCGGTGTGGATCGTACTTCGGAGCAGAGGGTCGTCGTCGGCGCTTGAATCTCGAGATGGGAGGTTCCGGAGCAGAGCGCTTGAGTCGAAGAGCGTATTGGCGTTGGAAGAATGTGTATTGAAGCCTTGGGGTCAGGCCCCTTATATAGTGCACCTAGGGGCGCCCGGGAGGCTGGGGGCGCCCTCCACGTGTCACTTGATCTGTAAATCTCTCGGTCAGTCTTTATCCTGTTGGAGTTCGGATGACTAGAGAGGGGGGGTGAATCTAGTCAGACACAAAACTTTTGAGCGTTTCAAATCTATTCTGCACTTCAAGAGTAAAACAGCGGAAACAAACGGCACAAGTGCAGAAACAGAAATAACAGACAGAAATCAAAACAAACACAGCAAACCAGATGACTCAGCGATGTACAAGGTTCGGGGATAACTTACCCCTACTCCTTGGCGTGCCCGTAAGGTGGGCGATCCCTTGATCGTCGGCAGATCAAGCCCCGGTGAACACCGTATAAGATAGAGTCTCCTTCTCGGTGGAGAAACCTCTCCACAGATCTCACGGATGATGGAACTTGAGTATAGGAGATCACACAAGAAGGAACACTCACAAAAACCTCACAGGAATGCAACAAGATCGCTCAAGCACAAAGCAACAGAGAGCACAACACACAGCCCAGCCAAACTCCTCAAGTTCCTGTCTGTTTTCTCGTTGTCGCTCCTCTGCTTCCAGCCTCGTCTTAAGCATATGCTCCCATCAGCAGGCTCTCCATCAGCATCCACTGAAGCCACAGCCTGACCCCCTGACTCCCTGAGCACTCAGTCCACTGAAGACCCTCTCCAGCTGAGCCTCCGTCAGTTGCCAGCTGCTCTCCAGACACCGTTGAGACCTGAAACAAGGAAACAGCCAAACCTGCTCCAAGGAAAGCCTCCCATTGACTCTCCTCCAATGTTTGAATCATCCCTGTATAGCCTGCACACTCCAATAGAAGCTTAGCAACTCATATCAACATATATCAGCAGTGTATCAGAGAATCGGCAGAGAAAACAGCGCGATCAGAGCTTCTGACAGCGTATTTGAATTAAAGTTTTGCTCCTGATCTGTCGCCAGACCGATCAGGGAGGACCCTGATCGGTCACCAGACCGATCCAGCAGTCTTCTGCACACTCCTGATTGGTCCCCAGACCAATCCAGCATTCTTCTGCACACTCCAGATCGGTCCCCAAACCAATCAGGCTCCAGCCTGATCGGTCACCAGACCTATCAGGCTGCTTCCAGACCAATCAGGCTCCATCCTGATCGGTCATAAGGAGAATCTCGCGACACTTGATCGTTCTCTAGACCGATCTGAACAGTATCCCTGATCGGTCACCAGACCGATCAGGGGTCGAGCAGTAAGGTTCCCAAAACCCACTGTATGATCCCTGATCGGTCACCGGACCGATCAGGGAGCCTCCTGATCGGTCACCAGACCGATCAAGACATGACCAGAAAGATCAGGCTCCGTCCTGATCGATCATAGAGTGGAACCTGCGATGTTGGATTGTTCTCCAGAACGATTTGCACAGTGATCCTGATCGGTCATTAGACCGATCAGGAGCAGATCAGCAAGGGAACTCAACCCACTTGTGAGCTCCTTGATCGGTCACCAGACCAATCAGGGGCCATTCAGTGAGTGAAACGCATACTCCCTGATCGGTCACCAGACCGATCAGTCATCGCTGGATCGGTCACTAGACCGATCCACGAAGGAGCACCGTGCCAACTTCCCTGATCGATCACCAGACCGATCCAGGCAAGCCCAAATGCACTCTAAGTCACGAGAACAAGCCTCCAACCCTTCTCTGACTCGTGCCATGCCCAGCTTCACTCACTGGGACTTCATCCTAGCCCTCCAAGCTAGGACCTGGCTTCACTCACCAGGATTTCAACCTAGCTTCACTCACTAGGATTTCCATCACCTGGCTTCACTCACCAGGACCCGGCTTCACTCACCGGGATTTCCATCACCTGGCTTCACTCACTAGGACCCGACTTCACTCACCGGGATTTCCATCACCTGGCTTCACTCACTAGGACCCGACTTCACTCACCAGGACCTGGCTTCACTCACCGGGATTTCCACCACCTGGCTTCACTCACCAGGACCCGGCTTCACTCACCGGGATTTCCATCACCTGGCTTCACTCACCAGGACCCGGCTTCACTCACCGGGATTTCATCCAACCTAGCCCTCCAGACTAGGACTTTTCACCTAACCCTCCAAGTTAGGATTTTTTCCATGCCAGCGTGCGATCTCCCAGATTCACCTGGACTTAACCCGAATTTCATTCAACTAAACTTAAATCATTGTCAAACACCAAAACAACAACCGGGCTAGACTGCATCAACAATCTCCACCTTTTTGTTGTTTGACAACCCGATTTAAGTTTAGGTATCAATCAATTGAAGTCCGTTCAATTCTCATAAGGAAATCATGATCCTCACCCTATAATAGCCATGTCCATTCAATTCTCATAAGGGAATCATGATCCTCCCCCTATAATAGTCATAAACTTAATCAATCATTTTCTCCCCCTTTGTCAAACATCGAAAAGGGTATGGTTATTAAGTTTGAACATACCTCCCCCTCAAACACGGGTCTCTCCCCAACCCCAGAATAATCAAAGGATAATTTTTTTTAATCACACATGAAAATATATACAGAATAATATCATGGTCGAGCATGTATATGTTTCATATGACAAGTCAAAGGATGATTTTTGAATTGCATATGAGAGGCATATACCATAAATGTATCATGGCAACAATGTATATACATCATATGGTAATAATTATCGCAGTTCCATCAGACTGATGATCGATACAGAAAAATTTCTGATTTATCTATGAACGATCAATTTTCAGAAAAATTTCTGTAGCTCTGATTCGTTCAAGATCGGACTGCATTAACACTTGGACTTCCATGTGAAGACATATACAGAAGTATATCATGGTCAAATACGTATATGCTTCATAGGACGAGTAAGGAATGCATTTGTATCTGAAACATAGTCCTGATTGGTCTCCGTGACCAACCAAGTCTGTTGATTACGTGATACAGAAGTATATCTGATTAGTCTGGGGAGCGATCAGATTTCAGAAAAATTTTAAAAACTCTGATACGTTCCTGATCAGACTGCATTAACCATTTGTATTCCATACTAGGGGAGAGGACTCTATTGATATTCGATATTCCAGAGACATTTCTGGAACACGACATTAAAAACACGAGTCATGACTCAACAAACCCTTTCTTATGAATTTGAACATTCCAATATAGGTTTGTATCAAATCACTATTCAGTACAGGTTTGTACCACTTGAACAAATTTGTGCTCCCTTAGTACCAGGTTTGTACCAATGGATGATCAAATATGTTTCAATTGTAATCAGATTGTATCTTGTTTGTATGTATCAGTATGATAAGTAATCTGATACAATTCGATGAAAATTGATTGGTTTGAGGAGGTTTTGGATCAATTTGGAACGATCTGGGAGTTCCTTGATCAGAGTTGGTCTGATCGGTCACCGGACCGATCAGAGGGATCCCTGATCGGTCTGGTGACCGATCAGGTTCGGCACAGAATGTTTTTTGAGTTCCAAATTTCAAAAATCGATTTCAGAAACTCTGAAATCAGGTTTGTTTCAGTTCTTAGCCATTCTCAAACCCTAACTCAATTGGTTTTAATTTGTTTGATTCTAAAGAAGGGTTTCCCTTATTAAAAATAAACAACATGGTTTATGTCCCTTAACTAAATCAAGATTCATCAAGGCATGATCAGTTTTTGCTAAGATGAACTTGAATATCAGTCAAGTGGAAAAACAAGCAAGTCATGGAACTTAAAACATCATAAACTATGTGATCATGCTGTTCTTAACCAAAATTAGGTTTGTGTCAATTTCAATGGATGATCAAAATTCCAAAACATGCGTATTTCACATCATGATCAATTTAAGTTATGTGTTCATATTGTTCTTAATCAAAATGGGCATGCCATAGATTAATGTTAATCATCCAAACATCAAAGTCATGACATACTCATCTAGATTCATCTCCAAAATAATAAGAAAAGCTTAAGCCTAGGCCTTAAACTCATGTTCTTTGTCTAATCATGTATTGTGAGATTTTCATAGTGATTTTCACAAACCATGTGTTCTTCATGTTGGCATAATACATACAAAAAAATCATGGTATACTTGATCATGGAAGAACTTAAACACTAAAGTAGATTATACCATGACTAAGTACTTTAACACATGAATTCCATAAAAATTACTAGCCAAGAGATTACATTGTAATAAGAACAAAAACAATGGGGATCAAATTATCTAATTTGAATCTTCCATAGCTAATCATGTGTATGACAATTTTTCCTAACCATGAATTTGGAGCACCCATTATCAACAACCCATGTTGATAGATGCTCCCCCTCAATCCAAGCTATACAATTCTAAAGATAGAAGTTTTAGGTACCCAAATTTTAGGACCTAAAGCATCTATAATAAATGACTTTGGCACCCATGCCTTAGTCATTTTCTTTTTAACCCTAGGAACATTTGATGATCTAAAATGTGTTCTAGACATTAATGATACAAAGGTCGGTTCTTTAGGTCGGTAACCTATACCGGCCTTGTTGTAAACCGCCCTTTGGGAGTTCAAGATCATGTCTAGGGTTTTGGAGCTTGTTGAAAATTTCTCAAGAACAATCTTGAGATTTTCAACTTCGCTCCATAAGTCCTTATTTTCATTTTCAAGGGGCTTATCATGCAAGTTATCAAGATCCTCATCCTTAGAGGATTTCTCATGAAAATCATTAATATCCTCCACCCTAGAGGATTTCAACTCTTCTACTTCCAATTTCAACAATTTAACTTTGTTCTTGGACTTCTTAAGCAACTTAGTTAGACACGCTATAGCTCTATAGCACTTATCTAACTCGGGAGAGATTACCTCTTCATCATCCGAAGATGATGAAGGCGCGGTTGAGGAGCTTGAAGATTCATCACTGCTTCCTTCACTTGAATTCTCTACTGCCATGAAAGCAAAATGATGGAAGTTCTTCTCCTCCTCTTCATTCTTCTTCTCCTTCTTTTGTTACCTGTCACACAAGCAAACCCTTTCTCTTTTGGGCTTGTGTTAGAGATCTCGTGTAGCTCCATCTCACAAAACAAATCCTCTAACTTAACAAAAGATAAGTCCTTGGAATCCTTGTAAGCATCCACCATGGATGACCACAAAGTATTCCTAGGGAAGGCTTTGAGTATATACCTCACTAGGTCTCTGTTTTCTACCTTTTCATCAATGGAGTGGAGACCATTCAATACTTCTTTGAATCGATAATGAAGCATACTTACAGTTTCATTTTCTCCCATGGTGGGACTTTGGAGTTGGTTGAGAAGGAGGTCCTTCTTCGCTGTCCGAGTTTCATGAGTTCCTTCATGGAGCTCAATAATCTTATTCCATAGATCTTTAGCACTTGTGAAAGGACCCACCTTGATCAACTGATCCTTGGTCATCCCACATTGCAAGGTGACGATAGCTTTGGCATTAGCTTCCCCCTTCTTGACTTGCTCAGCCGACCAACTAGACAACTCAAGCTCATTTCCCTCATGATCCTTTGGAGGGGAGAAACCCTCCTTCACTGAGAACCATATGCTCATGTTGGTTTTGAGGTAGAACTCCATCCTTGACCTCCAATATGGAAAATCAGGGTCGTCAAGGAATGGAGGTTTGTTTGTGCTGTAACCTTCTCCTCCAGCCATCTTGTTGTAAGCTCTCGGATGTTAAGCCGTGAACAGAGCCCCAAGCTCTGATACCACTTGTTGGAGTTCGGATGACTAGAGAGGGGGGGTGAATCTAGACGGACACAAAACATTTGAGCTTTTCAAATCTATTCTGCACTTCAAGAGTTAAGCAGTGGAAACAAACAACACAAGTACAGAAACAGAAATAACAGACAGAAATCAAAACAAACACAACAAACCAGATGACCTAGCGATGTACAAGGTTCGGGGATAACTTGCCCCTACTCCTTGGAATGCCCGTAAGGTGGGCGATCCCTTGATCGTCAGCAGATCAAGTCCCGGTGAACACCGGATAAGATAGAGCCTCCTTCTCGGTAGAGAAACCTCTCCACAGATCTCACGGATGATGGAACTTGAGTACAGGAGATCACACAAGAAGGAACACTCACAAAAACCTCACAGGAATGCAACAAGATCGCTCAAACACAAAGCAACAGAGAGCACAACACACAGCCCAGCCAAACTCCTCAAGTTCCTATCTGTTTTCTCGTTGTCGCTCCTCTGCTTCCAGCCTCGTCTTAAGCATATGCTCCCATCACTAGGCTCTCCATCAACATCCACTGAAGCCACAGCCTGACCCCCTGACTCCCTGAGCACTCAGTCCACTGAAGACCCTCTCCAGCTGAGCCTCCGTCAGTTGCCAGCTGCTCTCCAGACACCGTTGAGACCGGAAACAAGGAAACAGCCAAACCTGCTCCAAGGAAAGCCTCCCATTGACTCTCCTCCAATGTTTGAATCATCCCTGTATAGCCTGCACACTCCAATAGAAGCTTAGCAACTCATATCAACATATATCAGCAGTGTATCAGAGAATCGGCAGAGAAAACAGCGCGATCAGAGCTTCTGACAGCGTATTTGAATTAAAGTTCTGCTCCTGATCGGTCGCCAGACCGATCAGGGAGGACCCTGATCGATCACCAGACCGATCCAGCAGTCTTCTGCATACTCCTGATTGATCCCCAGACCAATCTAGCATTCTGCTGCACACTCCAGATCGATCCCTAAACCAATCAGGCTCCAGCCTGATCGGTCACCAGACCTATCAGGCTGCTTCCAGACCAATCAGGCTCCATCCTGATCGGTCATAAGGAGAATCTAGCGACACTTGATCGTTCTCTAGACCGATCTGAACAGTATCCCTGATCGGTCACCAGACCGATCAGGGGTCGAGTAGTAAGGTTCCCAAAACCCACTGTATGATCCCTGATCGGTCACCGGACCGATCAGGGAGCCTCCTGATCGGTCACCAGACCGATCAGGACATGACCAGAAAGATCAGGCTCTGTCCTGATCGATCATCGAGAGGAACCTGCGATGCTGGATCGTTCTCCAGAACGATTTGCACAGTGATCCTGATCGGTCACCATACCGATCAGGAGCAGATCAGCAAGGGAACTCAACCCACTTGTGAGCTCCTTGATCGGTCACCAGACCGATCAGGGGCCATTCAGTGAGTGAAACTTATACTCCCTGATCGGTCACCAGACCGATCAGTCATCGCTGGATCGGTCACCAGACCGATCCACGAAGGAGCACCGTGCCAACTTCCCTGATCGGTTACCAGACCGTTCCAGGCAAGCCCAAATGCACTCTAAGTCACGAGAACAAGCCTCCAACCCTTCTCTGACTCGTGTCATGCCCAGCTTCACTCACTGGGACTTCATACTAGCCCTCCAAGCTAGGACCTGGCTTCACTCACCAGGGTTTCGGTCACCCGGCTTCACTCACCAGGATTTCAACCTAGCTTCACTCACTAGGATTTCCATCACCTGGCTTCACTCACCGGGACCTGGCTTCACTCACCGGGATTTCCATCACCTGGCTTCACTCACCAGGACCCGGCTTCACTCACCGGGATTTCCATCACCTGGCTTCACTCACTAGGACCCGGCTTCACTCACCGGGATTTCCACCACCTGGCTTCACTCACCGGGATTTCCATGATCCGGTTTCACTGACCAGGACCCGACTTCACTCACCGGGATTTCATCCAACCTAGCCCTCCAGACTAGGACTTTTCACCTAACCCTCCAAGTTAGGACTTTTTCCATGCCAGCGTGCGATCTCCCAGATCCACCTGGACTTAACCCGAATTTCATTCAACCAAACTTAAATCATTGTCAAACACCAAAATAACAACCAGGCTAGACTGCATCAACAATCTCCCCCTTTTTGTTGTTTGACAACCCGATTTAAGTTTAGGTATCAATCAATTGAAGTCCGTTCAATTCTCATAAGGGAATCATGATCCTCACCCTATAATAGCCATGTCGATTCAATTCTCATAAGGGAATCATGATCCTCCCCCTATAATAGTCATAAACTTAATCAACCGGGCTAGACTACATCAACATATCCCTCCAGGATCAGGCTCGAGGTTTGACGAGGGCGCTCGGGAAGAAGGGGGTGCCCGGGTTGACTCATTCTGCTGGCTTCTCGCTGACTTGAACTCTATCTGCTTCGTTGGCTTGGACCCAGGGTGCCCGAGGCATCTGGGGCGCCCGGGAGCTTGGGGGCGCTTGGCCCAATGAGCTTCCGAAACATTTTCTTGCTCAACTCTTGCTTGGCTTTAACTTAGGGCGCCCAGGACCTCCCGGGCGCCCAACCCAGCTGCTGCCCCTCTCCTTTGGGGCGTTCTGAGTTGTAGAAACTCGTTCCTTCGGGCCTGCATCCAAGGTTAGTACCAAACAAAACAAAGCAAGCATGCTAGTGAATTTTACAGCCATAGCTATCTTGGTTCTGACTTTGGGTCTCCAAAATGGAACCCTAGGTCGAACCGACGCCTACTGTTCCCTCGACGGGGAACGCGTCCTCACCTACTACTCTCGGGTGAATTTACCTGTTGCCAACCGTCTCCTTCGGTTGGACTTTTGCCTAGCAGCCCTTCTCCAGGTGCCTAGCAGTCCTTCGCCAGGTCTTCAGTACCAAGCAGTCCTTCGCCTGGTGCCCAGCAATCCTTCGTCAGGTCTTCCGTACCAAGCAGTCCTTCGCCTGGTGCCTAGCAGTACTTTGCTAGGTCTTCGACTTCTAGTATCCCTTCGCTAGGTGCCCAGTAGTCCTTCGCCAAGTCTTAGTCTCCTAGCAGTCCTTCGCTAGGTGCCCAGCAGCCCTTCGCCAGGACTTAAGGTTTCGATGCCTAGCAGTCTTTCGCTAGGTGCCTAGCAGTCCTTCGCTAGGACTTCAATCTGCACACTCAAGTAGCATGTTAGATAAACATAACATCTTAACTTTTGAATCCTTTGCCATTATCAAAACCAAGGTTCGACTTGGGTGTTGTCTGCACCAACACTCTAGACGGCTGAAATCCGGCGATCCGCAATGGATCGATCAATGAAACAGAGCTTCGGCGACACCCTCACCTAAGCTTCCAAAAATGCAATCTATTAGCAAAACTGAACTGGAAATCTCACCTCGATAATCTAAGATCTTGAAGACAAACGAATTTATGAGAAAAGCGAAGAACACGAAGAACACTGAAATAGACGGCGAAGACGCGACGACCCTACGACCTGGGGAGAATAATTGCTTATATACTTTGAAACGAACGGCTGAGATTGTTTAGGACTCATCCAATGGTCGGATCTTCTCCGATCTAAACCAAACTCCCCAGATCTTGATCAATGGTTCTGGTCTACCTGTCCTTAGCTCGAATCAACCAGATCAGTGGCGGATGGCTCAGATCTAGCTGTTCTCTTGAATGGACGACTCATATTAATCCAAGGCTTGATCCCTTTGATCCGGATCCAATTCTGGCTCAAGTTTGACTCAGCCTGATCTAGGTCCATGGTCAATTGAAACCTACAAAATGATATTCAAATTTTAGTGCCAAAATACATCAAATATATAAATATTTGAATCAAAAGCTAAAATAGAGGTAATTCATGAAACCTAATATAAATGCAAACTTAAGCCTGTAAAATGTGGATCAAACATGGATTTTATAGCCTAAAATAATCAACAAAATGGTAGTTATCAGGACCCCAGAGAGGAAGGGCATCTGTATTGTGACCCTCCCCGGGGAGCATGGTGGAGATAATGCCCGGAGTCTCTCTGAAGATTCTCGGGGATGTGAGATTCCCGGGTTATCTGAGGAGACCAGAAAAGACCTTATGTGGTTCGCCAGGGGGCATGGGGGAGATGATCTCCCCTGCTGATCACCAAACCCCAGGTCGACCTGTAGTGATGTACCCCACGCGACATCGACTGCTCATTTCCTCCAAGCTTCGTGCAGATGAAGGTGTCTGTGGGGTACGTCACCACCAAGGGGGGAGGGGCTTCAGCCGCTGGTTCTTCGTTGAGAACATTTACATCTGGTGGTTGTTCCCCTCCTTCGTTAAAGTGATTCTTCTTTGTGTTTTTTCTCGACCGAGAGAGAATTACAGCTACGGTAACCTGAGGTGGCATCTGCAATACTAATCCAATTCTCAATATCGTTCATAAGGTAGTATTGCATTCTACCTTTCCAATACGCAAAGTCGTTCTCGTCAAAGAAGGGTGGTCGTGCGGTGGAGTATCCCTCTTGAAACGCCATTATAATTGCACCGGTTGACGGTGAGTTCTTCCTAAGCGAACCGGCTCTGATACCAACTGATGGATCGTCTTGTCGTGCTAGAGGAGGGTGAATAGCACTTTTTGATCTCTACAATTTCGTTAGCACGGCGGAAACAATAAAATGTAAAGTAAAATATGAACAATGCTAACACAAATGTTTACTTGGTATCCACCCAGATGGGTGACTAATCCAAGGATCCACGCGGTACACCACTTCCACTATAAAATGTCTCCATCAGGTGGAAAAACCTTTACAGTGGAGGTCTTCCTCTTTACAGAATATAGTAGAATGAGAGAGGAAGCAAAGAATACTATTCACACAAGCAGCACTTCGTCGTAGTACGGAACCGTACCGCCCACGTGCAAAAAGGTCCTCCTTTTATAGGAGAACAGGACAAACTCGTAGTCTGTCCAGCCCCGCACCAGTCGACTGCTCCTGGGGCAATCGACTGGCCTAGCATTAATTGCTAGCCAATGGCTAGTTTTCGGGGGTATACCAGTTGACTACCTCTGGGCCAGTCGACTGGGAGAAGGCTGAAAACCTTCTGTGAGTTTTCGCAGTCGACTGCCCTCTGGCCAGTCGACTGCTCACTCACTCCCAGCCAGTCTTCACATAGTCCTTCACGTATGCCTTCAGGTTCACTCCTTGGCTCGCCCTTGAAGTCATCTTCCTCTGTCTCTCGTCCCTCGGATGCGCACACAAGCCTTCCTTGGCTTGCCTCCATGCCACCCTTCACGTGTGCCCTTGAAGTCCACTTCCCGTCTTGCCCTTGGAGTCCTCCTCCCTCGGCTCTCGTCCCTCGGATATGTCCACCATGTGTGATTCTCCAAGTTCTGCAAACTCAATCACACACATCAAATACAACATAACACTCTAACCTTAAACATATTCACTCACACCCAATAAAACCTGTTGGGGTCGGGTGCATGTTGACATGGATGCGGGTTCATAATTTTAAAATTAATTACATGCAGCGGAAGGTTTAGCATAAATAATTTCTCAAATTATTTAACCACACATCTAAGCGTGCAACTTTATCTTGTGTAGACATGATCATATATTTAAAATTTTGCAGAAACGTAAACTAATTTACTTATTACCTTGCGTAACTCGAAGGAAGGGACGAGATCCAACAGTAAGCGTCCCTCGGAAGCTCCGCCTCTATTCGCGTCCACGTCGAGTATCTTCGGGATGACTTCGCAAAGTCACGAGTTTCGTGTTCTCGAGAACTACTAGATTCTCCGAGAACACAACAAGAAAAACCAAGAGAGAAGTAATCATATCGGAAAAACTCACTACCAAGGTTGGCCGGAATCACAATTCCGGCGAGAAGGAGGAAGATGACTTGCGCCCAATCCCAAGGTGATGATGGCCGGAGAGGAAGATCGTCCCAACGGAAGAACTTCGTCGTCTCGGTGCTTCTCCTTGTGCTCACGGCAAGAAGAAGGGAGAAGAACCTTGTGGCCTGCCAAGAGGAAGAAGGGAGGAGAGGGAGAGAGCCCAGGCAAGAATACTTCGATTGATTTCCAAGTCTTGCCTTGGGCCTTTATATAGTGGCCTCTCAACCGCCAAGTCTCTTTTTTCTTATGGAATAAATTTTCTATGACTTATTCCATCATGCCAAGTTTTATCATTTTTTAATTCATGATAAAAATCAACCAAGTCTCCTTTTTCTTATGGAATAAATTTTCTTATCATGGTAAATTAATCCAAGATTGATTTTATAAAATAAAATAAACCAATCCATGGTTCATTTTAATTTCCATGAAAAATAAACCAAACCTTGGTTTATTATATAAAAAATTATATCATCCATAATTTTATAAAACAAACCACACTTGGTTTATTTTATAAATTGAGCCAAAAATTTGGTTCTCTCCCTTTGTTGTGGCCGGCCAAGCAAAGAGGATAGAGACCCTCTTTGGTCGGCCCATCCAAGCCACGCCCCCAATGAATTAAAATTATTTAATTCATTTATTAAGTCTTCAAAAGACTTAGTCATTTTACGCTTCCGATGCGTCTCTGAAAAATTCAGATTCGACTTACCGTTTAGCTTAACCAAACCTAATCTCTCTTGATGGAAAAATCTAATTTTCAAATCATTTTAAATCCCTCGGATTACTCGTAGTGCGTGTGACTAAATAGGCTTTCGATTTATGTTGACCGTCTATAATTAACCAATTATAGAACGATCATGAGTGACACCTAGTAGTACATCATGATCCCCAATTAATCGAAAGATCAACGGTTGACCTCAGAAACTATTCTGAAACCCTTCAGCAGCTATAATGAATCGTGCCACATTCCCTTCACCATCTTATACCCACTTGGTTCAGGACATGGTCTATGTGTGTCAGTCCCCACTAGGCTGACTACGTCATACCTAGCCCAAGTAACGTTTTCTCGTCCTACGGATTCTAATTACTCTCATGTATTTAAGAGATTCATACTCTGAACATGTCATGCTCTGGCTAGAGACTTCGAGTAACAATCCGACGATAGGCCTCGGGTATACATCTCCTCGCAAGGAGCGGATTGGTGAATCCTTTGTAGGCTGTTCAAACATCTTCGGGCACTTCGGCTTATACCCAATCATCCTGGGTCCACACCTCCTTGGAGATGCTTGCTTAAGATGTCAAAGTATAAGTCTCCATGACCAAGATGAATTAAACACCTCAAGTCAAAGGAACATCACACTTAAGCTGCAGTAAGAACTTCACTGACATATCTATATGTAAACTACCATATGAAGTTTTACAGCCAGTCACTCCAATGAACTAGTTCCCTTAACTAGCATTCATGTTTATCTCCGGGCATCCCAATGTCACCAGCCAGTGAGAATCAGCTGATTAGAGAATAACTCATGCTAGTCTCAACGGAATTGATAGTGTCTGTATTTATCAATTCATCGACTAGGGACAATTTCAATACTTCACAATTGCACATGTAGAGATAATCACTAGTTGTGAATTCATCACAAATTCTCTCATGCTGTGAATTGTATTGCAGACATTCAGTAAATGAGTTTAAGATCTCAATCAAATACATAAACATGTATACTCAAATAGTGAATATTCATTTATTAAAATAAATGATTACAATCATAAGGCGATTGTCTTAGGACACTTTTCTCATATCACTAACAAAACCATGATCTTCCAATCATTTAAGGGTTGATTGCCTCAACAATCTCCCCCTTTTTGATATGTAGCAATATGTTTAAGTTTAGAGATAAGCAACAACCAACAATAACATAAACAATAGATAGCAATTGAAAAAAAAAAATAAGACATAGTAATCCTAAGAGGTAACCTCCCCCTTAATCTATGTCTCCTCCCATTTTCAATTCTAATCATAATTCAAGTTAGGTTTCCACTTAACACTAACCACCATTAAAAATGTAAGACATATTAAAACCTGATAGGTAACCTCCCCCTTAATCTATGTCTTCTCTCATTTTTAAACATCCAAGGTCTAAGTTAGACAAAATATTTTAAACCATCCATTTCAAGTTAAAATTCTAACTTAAACCACCAATTCTCCCCCTTTGACACCATCTAAATGATTGTCTCACGCAACCCAACCCTATAGCATCAAATGAGAGAAAATTCGATTTTTGAAAATTTCCACAGAAGCTAAAACAAGGCGTGCCAGTCAACTGATACTCTGTCAGTGTCAATTTTCAGTTTCTGATCCGAATTTCAGAAACCTCCAGAAAAATCCAAAAAATTCCAAAAATTTTAAAAACTTGCAGACATGTTTGAAATGATATTCTCTATCAAGGAAAAATATTAATCCATATAAAATTTCAAACATGCATGACTTTTGATAAAAATTCAAAAACCTTGAAAACCACTAAGTTTGTATCAAACTTACAATATAATTTTGCAATCATACAACTTTTAAAAGCATGGCAAAGCATATAAAGCATGAAATGGTTTTCAAAAGTTTACAATGTCCAACTATGATCTTTGGGCAAAGTGTCCATTAATTAAACACTTATCTTCCCCATAGTTGGTCTAATTTTCATATTTTGATACTTTGAATGATTCAACAATGTGCCACAAGCACAAGTGAACCAAATGTATCACCCTAATGGATGAAGCACCCTTTTTCAAATGTTCCAAAGTTCATCCTATACTTCTACAAAACACATTCCAAGTCCTCTTCTTAAGGATGTAAATTCTGATTCGGGAAGAGGCTTGGTAAAGATGTCGGCTAGGTTCGACTCTAATTCAACATAGTGTAGTTCTATATCTCCCCTTGCCACATGGTCTCTAATGAAGTGATGTTTCACTTCAATGTGTTTTGTCCTAGAATGGTGAACCGGATTTTTGGTCAAGTTGACATTATCACACAAGACTTTGACCTTGGTATAATGTAACTCATAATCTTCTAAGGTGTGCATGATCCAAAGGAGTTGGGAAACACACCCACCCATTGCCACATATTCTGCCTTCATTGTTGATAGGGCAACGCATGATTGTTTCCCACTACTTCAACTAACTAAGGAAGACCCAAGGAATTGACACCCTCCACTTGTACTCTTCCTATCTAGCTTACAACCCGTATATTCCGAGTCGGTATATCCAATTAGATCAACACTAGGGGTTCTAGGATACCAAAGTCCGACATTGAGGGTACCTTTGACATACCTTAGGATCCTCTTGACTACAACCAAATGGGACTCTTTGGCACAAGATTGGTACCTTGCACACATACCTACCGTAAAAAGTATATCGGGTCTACTAGCGGTTAGGTATAAAAGGCTACCAATCATACTCCTATATTGCTTAGAGTCTACCATTTTCCCTTCAAGGTCACTATCCATTTTCACATTGGTTCCTATGGGTGTAGATGCTACGTTAGCATTTTCTAAGCCAAATTTCTTTAACACTTCTTAGCATATTTGGTTTGAAAAACATGTGTCCCTTCATTAGTTTGCTTAACTTGAAGGCCTAAAAAGAATGTTAACTCTCCAACAAGACTCATCTCAAATTCATCTTCCATACACTTGATGAATTCTTGTAAGAAGTCATTATTTGTTGACCGAAAAATGATATCATCTACATACACTTGGGCAACAAATATGTCCTTGTCCTTAGATTTTAGGAACAAAGTAGGGTCAATTGTTCCTCTCCTAAACCCCTTAGACACTAGAAATGAAGAAAGCATTTCATACCAAGCCCGAGGAGCATGTTTCAATCCATATAAGACTTTTCCCAATTTGTACACGTGTCTTGGATAATTAGGGTCCTCAAACCCGGGGGGTTATTCTACATAGACCTCTTTCTTAATGATCCCATTAAGGAATGCCGACTTCACGTCCATTTGGTGAAGTGTGAAGCCCATGTGAGCGGCATAGGCTAGTAGAATTCTAATAGATTCTAATCTAGCTACGGGGGCATAAGTCTCGTCATAATCCAATCCCTCAACTTGGTTAAATCCCCTAGCAACCAATCTAGCCTTGTTCCTAGTGATTTTGCCTTGGTTATCTAGTTTGTTCCTAAAGACCCATCTTGTGGTCACAATGGTGCAATCATTGGGCCTAGGAACCAACTCTTAAGCCTCACTCCTTTCAAATTGATTTAGCTCTTCTTGCATGGCAAAAACCCAATCTATATCTCCCAGTGCTTCATCAATGGACTTGGGTTCTAATTGAGAGATTAGAGCTATTTGACTAGTTTGATCTCTAAAATAAGACCTAGTCCTTACTCCTTGAGTTACATCACCCACTATTTGGTCCATAGGGTGATCTTGGTGATGTCTCAAGGGCCTAGAGGTTGTAGGTTCATTGACTCCTTCTTCCTCATCCTCTAGGATACCTCTTACTCCCCCTTGATCATTGCCCTCCAAATGTAGGTCTTGGATTCTTTGGGCAAGGGGTTGGACCTCTTCTATATCCTTATCAATTGAGGCTTTTCTAAGGTAGGTATTTGTTGTTTCATCAAATTTAACATTTGAGGACTCCTCAATCACTTTTGTCCTCTTGTTGTAAACTCTATAACCTCTACTAGTTAATGAGTACCCTACTAGAATTCCTTCATCGGCTTTTGACTCAAACTTCCTTAGGTCATCTTTGGTATTTAGGATATAGACTTTACATCCAAAGACCCTAAAGTAGTGGACTTGGGGTACTCTCCCATTCTATAATTCAAAGGGTGTTTTTCCTAGAAACCTATGTACCAACACCCGGTTTTGGATATAGCAAGTGGTGTTAACCGTTTCGGTCCAAAATAGCTAGGAAGAGAATATGCATTAAGCATAGTCCTAGCAGCTTCTTGTAGGGCTCAGTTTCTCCTCTCAACTACCCTATTTTGTTGAGGAGTCCTTGGGCATGAAAATTCATGCTTGTATCCATTTTCAACACAAAATTGTGTTAAACTTGCATTTTAAAACTCCCCACCATGGTCACTCCTAATTCGATTAATCTTTAGGTGTTTTTCATTCTCAACCCTCTTACTAAACCCTATAAAGATTTCTAAGGTATCATCCTTATGTTTCATAAAGAGCACCCAAGTGAATCTAGAAAAATCATCTACTATAACTAGACAATACTTACTCCCTACTAGTGAGGGAGTACTATGGCAATCAAAAAGGTCAATATGCAAAAGCTCTAAAGGTAAAGTAGTGCTAGTTAGGGTTTTACCTTTGTGTGATGATTTTACTTGCTTACCCTCTTGGCATGCATCACACAATTTGGTCTTCTCATACTTGATCATTGGTAGCTCCTTCACCAACTCTTCCTTAGCCACTCTCGCAATGCTTCTCATGTTAACATGTCCAAGCCTCCGGTGCCACAACCACCCTTCTTCTTCTTTAGACATAAAACACTTAGCAACATTGTTAGTAGCATAAGTAAGATCAAGATAGTAAAGGTTAGCCTCTCTATACCCTTCTTGTATGACATTTTCAGACCCATTTTGTTTGATTATACATTTCTTAGAAAGAAACTCTACCCTATAGCCCGCATCACATATTTGACTTACACTAAGTAAATTGAAAGTCATATCTTTAATCAAAAGCACCTTGTGGATAGAAAGTGTAGAAGATACCTCAATGGTGCCCCTACCAATTATTTTGAGTTTCTCACTATTTCCAAAAGAGACTGTCCCTTCTCTTAGGTAGCTAATAGTGGTGAACTTGCTCACATCCCCGGTCATATGTCTTGAGCAACCACTATCTACTATCCACATATTTGAGGCCTCCTTCACCTTCACCTATACAACATGGAAACCACACTCTTTTGGTACCCAAATTTTTGTTCCATAAGCATCATTTAGAAATTTCTTTGGTACCCAAGCCCTTTTGATGTTTCCCCTAACCCCTTGTCTCCTAGATGCACCATTTCTACCCATAAGTGAGGCAAAGGCTACCTCCTTAGTCTTTGGCCTATATCCTAACACGGCCTTGTTGTAAACAGCTCTTTGACTGTTTATTATCATGTCAAGGTTACTAGAGCCTACTTGAAATTTCCTAAGTGCCTTTGTGAGGTCATCTATCTTTTTCTTTAGTTCCCTATTTTCAGTTTCAAAACATGAAGCATGTGATGCAAGAGAACTAGCATGTAATTCCTTAAGTTTGGTAGATTCTACTCTAAGCATAGCAACCTCATCCTTTAATTCCTTAATCTTACTTCTAGCCTTAGCTAAGTCCATGTTAGTGCTAGAAATAATCTTAATTAATGTAGAGGAGGGTAAGTGGTATATCTCACTTACCGAAGCTTCTGACTCGGATGATTAAGAGGAGGTGCTCTCATCCTCTCTGCTTGAACTCCTTTCATCATCTGATGAGTCTGAGTGATCCTGTGCCATAAGAGCAAAATGGGAGACTTGCTCTTCTTCTTCCTCTGAGGATGATGGATCATCCCAGGTTGCCTTGAGGTTGGTGGCACCCTTCTCCTTTCCCTTTGACTTCTTCTTGTCACCGTTCTTCTTCTCTTCCTTCTTGTCATCTCTTCTCTTTAGCTGAGGGCACTCGTTCTTCATGTGTCCCTCTTGGTGGCAGTTATAGCATATAATGTCCTTGGCCTTACCCTTGCCTCTGGACCCTTTCCTAGCATATGATTTGTTCAAAAAATTTCTGAAAGCCTTACGCATTTTTCTTACCATGAATGCCTCTTGGTCGCTATCCATGGAGGCGCTGGATTCCTCTGAATCTGATGAGGAGGAGTAGACCACCTTCTTCTTCTCCTTCCTCTTCTTCTTCTCCTTTTCTATAATAAAGGCAATACCCTTCTCTTTGGTTGAGACATTAGCTTGCTCGTGCAGTTCAAATTCACAAAATAAGTCATCTAATTTAACAATGGACAAATCCCTTGATACCTTGTATGCATCAACCATGGATGCCCACAAGGTGGTTCTCGGGATGGCTTGTAGAACATACCTGACGATATCCCGATTCTCGATCTTTTCTCCAATCACGTGGAGCTCATTGATTACCTCCTTCACCCTTCCATGTAGCTGGCTGACAGTCTCGTTGCTCTTCATGGAGAGGGATTGGAGTTGGGTCACGAGCAAGTCCTTCTTTGCTCTTCTGGACTCGTTTGACCCTTCATTCAACTCCACCAATTTGTCCCACAGTTCCTTGGCGCTCTTGAACGGCCCCACCTTGTTCAGTTGCTCCTTTGAGAGCCCGCACTGCAGTGTGGTGGTGGCCTTGGCATTGGACTGCGCCCTCTTCATTACTTCCTTCGACCAGGATCTCATCGGTGTCGGTTCTCCTCTTTCGTCGACAGGTGCCTCGAAACCATCTACAATACTAATCCAATTCTCAATATCATTCATAAGGTAGTATTGCACTCTACCTTCCAATACGCGAAGTCGTTCTCGTCAAAGAAGGGTGGCCGTGCAGTGGAGTATCCCTCTTGAAACGCCAGTATAATTGCTCCGGTTGACGGTGAGTTCTTCCGAAGTGAACCGGCTCTGATACCAACTGATGGATCATCTTGGCATGCTAGAGGAGGGTGAATAGCACTTTTTGATCTCTACAATTTCGTTAGCGCGGCGGAAACAATAAAATGTAAAGTAAAATATGAACAATGCTAACACAAACTTTTACTTGGTATCCACCCAGATGGGTGACTAATCCAAGGATCCGTATCGTACACCACTTCCACTATGAAATGTCTCCTTCAGGTGGAGAAACCTTTACAGTGGAGGTCTTCCTCTTTACAGAATGTAGTAGAATGAGAGAGGAAGCAAAGAACACTATTCACACGAGCAGCACTTCGTCGTAGTACGGAACCGTACCGCCCACGTGCAAAAAGGTCCTCCTTTTATAGGAGAACAGGACAAACTCGCAGTTTGTCCAGTCCCGCACTAGTCGACTGCCCCTGGGGCAGTCGACTGGCCTAGCATTAATTGCTAGCCAACGGCTAGTTTTCGGGGGTATACCAGTTGACTGCCTCTGGGCCAGTCGACTGGGTGAAGGTTGAAAACCTTCTGTGAGTTTTCGCAGTCGATTGCCCACTCACTCCCAGCCAGTCTTCACATAGTCCTTCACGTATGCCTTCAGGTTCACTCCTTGGCTCGCCCCTTGAAGTCATCTTCCTCTGGCTCTCGTCCCTCGGATGCGCACACAAGCCTTCCTTGGCTTGCCTCCATGCCACCCTTCATGTGTGCCCTTGAAGTCCACTTCCCGGCTTGCCCTTGGAGTCCTCCTCCCTCGGCTCTCGTCCCTCGGATATGTCCACCATGTGTGATTCTCCAAGTCCTGCAAACTCAATCACGCACATCAAATACAACATAACACTCTAACCTTAAACATATTCACCCACACCCATCAAAACCATGATCTTCCAATCATTTAAGGGTCGATTGCCTCAACAAGTAGCACATTTGTCATTTTGGAAGAAGCATCTCATTTTATTACTCATTTTGCTGCAAGAGCACAGAGAGACACAGACAGTTGTTCTAAGCGAATTGCAAATCTTACCAAGGACGGCGGGGTCCAAGACTGCAGCCGTTCCGGGACCTCCTGCGTTTCTACCTTTCCTCTACAGCTAGTCCTCCTGGCCCTTCGGGTTCTTCCGAGACTCTGTTCTGACCTCTCCACTGTAACACCGTCGAGACACCAGCTAGTCTCCTCGAACTTCCACCACCTGGTCGCCCACCGGGAACTTAATTTTCTGGTGGTAAATAGAAACTATAGCCTGGAAAGTACTGAGTGCTGGGCAGCCCAGGATGTCATTGTAGGAGGAGGGCACGTCCACGATTAAGAAAGGAGTCCTCCGGGTCTCTCGAGCTTGTCATTGCCCAACGAGAGTGACAAGGTAATTTGGCCCAGCGATTGTACTCTATACCCCATGAAGCCGAACAGTGGGGTCGAGACCGGGAGCAGTTCATCCTCGTCTATCTGCATTTGTTCCCAAGCTGTTTTGTACAAAATATTCACAGAACTCCCCGTGTCTATGAAGATTCGCTTCACCTCATAATTGGCAATGCGGGCCCCGATCACTATGGCACCCTCATGGGGAGCTTCTACTTCTTCAAGGTAGGATGGCCCAAACGAGATTGTAGGGTTCGGCACCTGGCTTCAGCTTGTCCCTATGGAATAGTTTTCCAACCGCCGGGTATACGACTTCCGGGCTCGGTTAGAGTCCCCCCCCCCCCAGTAGGTCCTCCGATGATGACCCCTACGTGGCCCGAAGGGGGGCCCACATAGGGGCTTTGCCCCTTTGGGGATCTCTCTCCAAGGAGAGGGATCTTCGGGGTGCAGACCCCCGACTCCTACCTCTGGATCGCGATTGGGACCGCGGTCGGACTTTGTTCTCCCCTGCGGGCCGTCGCCGAGGGGAAAAGTTTCGTCGTGGCAACCTTCGGGATACCCCGATTTGTTCCATTTTCTCCGAGGTTTGGTGTCTGCTTCCTCAGTGAACTTCTTTTTCAAGGAATGACACTCTTCTGTGGAGTGGGTCGAACTGTCATGATAATTACAGTACTTGGGCAATGACTCCGGCTGCTCGGTGTCTACCGTCTCCACTAGCTGACGCCTGCCGGTCCAGTGATCCTTCCTGGGCGGCAGGTCTTTACCCCGTGCCCGAGTCGGGGGCTCTCTCCTGTCTGACCTAGGGGCTGCCGGAGGAGGAGCTCCAACTGGATCATTGCACCGGGCGTACTGTACTTCCTCTACATTGACATGCTTGACTGAGCGTCCTAGCAAATCGTCAAAGCTGGCGGGGGGCTTCCTCACCAAGGACCGAAAGAAGTCTCCTTCAGCGAGCCCTTGGGTGCAAGCGCTGACGAGTATCTCCGATGTCGTGCTGGATACATCTTGCGCCACCCGGTTGAACCTCTATATGTACTCCTTGAGCGGTTCCTTAGGCTTTTGCTTGAGAGCGAACAGGTTAAGTGTTGTCTTCTGGTAGCGCCGGCTACTCGCGAAATGATGGAGGAAGGCTGTCTTGAATTCCGCGAAGGAGTTGATGGAACCCTGTGGCAACCTCTGGAACCACCACTGAGCTGCTCTCGACAAAGTGCTCAAAAACACCCGACACTTCACGCCGTCAATATACTGGTGCAGAAGTGTCGCATTCTTGAATTTACAGACGTGATCCTCTGGATCCGTCTTCCCATCATATTCAGGGATCCCCGGCCCGTGGAACTGCTTCGGCATGGGGTCCTCGACAATCTCGAACGAGAAGGGGGTAGAGGGGCTTCCGAGAGATCTTGGGTTCATCCCTCTTCCCCAGTCCCTCTTCATGCTTCTGAGCACTGGAGGCCACCGAATGAGCCTTCTCCCCATCTCTCGGGGATTCTCTCTGAAGGCCTTGGGCTACTCCGTCCTGTCGCCCCACAGGGGTGACGGATCTCCGGGAATGCGAGGCGGAGACCCTGCGAATCTCCTCCCTCGCCGGACCCACTGGTTGTGGGGCAGCCTGTTCGATTTGGTGCTGCTCCAGAGCTTCCTTGATGGCGTTAGTCACCAGGCGGTCAAATTCCTCCCGCGTGAGGGTGAGGGGTTGTCCCTATAATCCTGTCATCAGTGCTCCTTCAGGTGCTTTTCGTTTCCCACAGACGGCGTCAAATTTGATCCGGAAGGAGTCATCGACGATGGTCAGTCACAGAGGTTCTGCCCGTGCGGAAGCTACTGTGCCGAGTAGGAACTTGGGGTCCTGCGAAGTTAACACAAGCGTTAGGGGACACGCCGGCAGAGGTCCGATGGAGTCCACTCCGACGCTCAAGTTTATAGGTTGTCCGAAGAGTAATCGCGGTGAGAAAGAAAGACAGTATGTAAAACGAGAGATCGTAACCCCCTTACCGGAGGGGTTGGACTACCTTTTATACTGGTGTCGACAGACTAGCCGTGCCCCTTTTATCGGTGCCACGTCTCAGATATTTAGGCCACACCCCCTACTTTCGGTGATGAAGGGATATCCTTTGAAACAGTCTGCGCCGTTATCACTCTTTCTCTCGTTGAGACATTTGGGGGGTGCATGGACTTTTTCTAGCGGGGATGATTATCCGCACCGAGCAGGGGGAGGTCGATACCCGAGGTCGGCTGTTGCGAGGACTCCGCCTCCCGAGGTGAGCCCGGGGGTCTTTGGGTGCGATATCTCCCAAAGTACTCCCGGGGCCCAACCTCCCGGGGGGCTTCCGAGAGGGATACTCGGACTAACCTTCCCGAGTGTGCCCCCGAAAGGGGGCCTCGGGGCCCGAAAGGGGAGGTCATGTCGTGTCCCTTGCTTCTTCATCCCCATGCCAGGCACGGGCTATCCAGCTCCATCACGCCCTTTGGTAAACTACCGAAAAATAAACATCAAAATATTATTAATATTAAAAAATTAAAAATAAGTTACTATGTTACTAATTTTCAGGAACACGCCCCCGGGACTATGGTGCAGCGGTGTACAACTAGTCACTATCCAGGTATACGTGGTTCGATCCCCAACTACGACGTATTTTGCAAGAATTTTTCCTCCAAATGGGACACGAATCCTAGGACGCTGGACTTCTAAACCGCCCACCGCGAGTGCTTCCCGATTACCCAGGTGACCGGTGGAAAACTTTCGTAGGGTCAGGCCGATCACCCCAGGGGCGTTTGCTACCTGGTCCAACATTTAATTTTCAAGAACACTGTCAACTCCACCACAACAACCATCAAATCTTATCCCACTAGATGCGATCGACTATATCGATCTTTCTATGTCATTATACTCTGACCCCTATTACATCATGATCTATATTTAAATAAAATTGATATTATTTTATTGTTGTCGATTAAGTCGTTTTTGACCTTTCTCTGTCTCGTTTAATGTGCGTATTTACATAGTTTCACATCGCTTAACAGGGGCATTATTGGTTGTCTAAGTGCATATTTGTACCATCTCAAACGTGTCTCTTGAAATTTTTCCTCAATAAATATAACTCTGACTTTTCACTAATATTTTCGTTTCTTATTCTTTCTATCCTTATATGTCCACACATCCATCTTAATATATTTATTTCTACAACTTTTTTTTTTGCTCATGTGTTTGAATCATAGCCTAACATTCAGTATCATATAATATAGCAAGTCTAACTGTTATTTTTGTAAAACTTCCCTTTAAATTTTTAGATGTACTTTATGATCACATAAAATATACGACGCTAACTTCTATTTTAACAATTTTGCTTATAATATATGTAGGACATTTATCTCAATCCCTTCATTACTTTATAAAAATGATCTTAAATACTTAAAATTCTCAATTTTAAAAAACTCGTTATTTTCTATCTTAACAAATATGTTATTACGTCTAATATTGCTAAACTTAAATTTCATATATTCTATCTTTACTCCACTGAGACCACTTCATGTTTCCCGTAAAGATTCTAATTTAGCATTTACTCTTTCATGTGTCTCGTTTATCAAAATAATATTATCTGCAAATAAGATGCACTATGATATTATATCTTGAATTAGGGGTGAGTATTCGATTAAAACCGAACCGAATAAATCGAAAATCGAATAAACCGATATTTTTCAAAAAAACTGAACCGACTGAATTTCTTAATAAAAATCGAGAAAATCGAACCGATAAAATATCGATTAATTCGGTTTTTAACCGAATTAACCGATTTAACCAAAATTTTAAAATTTTATTTGATTTTAATAAAAAAAACAAGATTTTATTTTATTTTATTATATTTTTAAATAAAAAATAATTAAATTAATATTCTTATTCAGTTTATTCGGTTTAACCAAATTACAAAATTCAAAACCGAAAACCGAACCGAATTAACCGAAAACCGAATCGAATTTTGAGAAAAAAACCGAAAACCGAATCGAATTTCAAAATTCGATCAGTTCGGTTCGGTTAATTCGATTTTTCCGAATTTTTGCTCACCTTTATCTTGAATGTGTCTAATGAATTCGTTCACGATCAATATAAAATTATAGGGATTTAGAATTAATCTTTAATTTAATTTTGTCCTTATTAGAAATGTTTTAATTAATCCATCTTAAATTTTCACTCAAATGGTTATACCTTTATACATATCTTTATTTAGTTTAATATATATTACACTAACCCCTTTCTTTTTTAAAAATTCTTTTTATATAATTTTCTTAGAACCTTATCATAAACATTTATTAAATCAATAAATACATGTGTAATATTTTCTTTTGCTTCCGATACTTTTTAATTAATTATCTAAAAAGATATATAAATTTTATTGTCGACCTTGTAGGCATGAACCCAAATTAATTTTTAATTATCATAGTCTCTTTTCTTAATCTTTTTCTATTACTCTTTCTCAAAATTTCATAATATATGATTCATAAATTTCCCTTATTTATTTAAACACTTCCATATCTCTATTACAATATCTATTTTCAGGCTTTTCAATTTTACATTACTTTTAAAACAAAATCTACTTCTCAAGTTTTAATTTTACGATAAAAATTAAAATTTTTATACTCATTTAAATTATTTAAATTGTCTAAGTTTAATAGGTCCCTTAGATTTTTATTAAAGAGGTTATAAAAGTAAATCCTCTACTCTTCTATTTCGCTAATATTTACTAATATTTTATTATATTAATCTTTAATAAATATTATTTAATAAAGTCTCTAATTTTCTCTCTCACTTAAACTATGTTATAAATAATTTTTTCGCCTGTTTTATATCTAAGCTCTGATATAATTTCAAAAATTTTATTTTTTATTTCATTTACGGTTTCCTCAATTTATTTATGGCTATAATATATTTTTTTTTAATTTTTCTCATTTTAGAAATCTATAATTCTAATAAACTATTCATTCCTTCTTTATTTTTTTTATTTACCATTATGTTTCCTCATTCCGCCACCATTAAAGTTTAACTCTTCTAACTCACTAAACATACTATATCATATTAGAGTTACTGTCAATTTTAACTAATATTTATAATCTTATCACTACGTTTTACTTTTTATACTTTAATTTTCATCATATATATTTATTTTATATATTGATATTATAATTAAAACATATCTAATCTATGATAAAATCATATGCTATCATCAAATCTAATATAATATTTTTTTATTCAAATCCATAGTAAATTACTTCAAAATCTTAATTTAATTATTTTTTGAAATACTATTTAAGATGTATATAATTACATTCACAACTTAATATGCATATACCGTTCGTCAATACTATCATAAAATGCTAAGATTCTGATTTTTAAAGCACTAACAAATTTATCTTTTACTCATTCAAAATAATAATTTTTCTAATAATTATCAAATATAGAATCTTCATTTGAAAAGTTATTATATTCCATAATACAAATCTCAAATCATTATTTTTCTTATAACATTCATTATTATTTCACCTATAATATAAAAATTCTTATCTAATTAACACTATACTTAAATTCTTATAAAAGTGTATCAATCCTTACAATCAAATCCTACAACACAAACACTTACATATTTAATATTATAGTCAATTATTTAATATTATACTCAATTATTAAGAAATAGAAATCTTTACCCAAAGCATTCCTTCCAAAAAAAAAATATCCTAATAAATTAAGAAATTCATCCATTAAATATTTATTATAATTTTTTAAACCTAACACAACCCTGTAACAGACAAACGTAACTCTCATATTTTATCTGGACTTAAAACGGGCCATAGCAAGGTTCTCACAGGCAGAATAACAACAATGTTAACAACATCAAAAAATTTCCAAATCACTATTTTATCACATTTAGAAAAATCAACAAGAAAAATGATTGAGAGAAATTCTTGTTTTGAATGAACAATAAAAACGTAAAGAGAAATTCAGAATAATTCAGATGAACGGTAATAACCAGAAGAGAGAAATTGGATTTTTTTTTTTTTTGAAAGCATATACATGATGTTTGATAAATCACCCAAAAAATATTTAAATTTTATTTTAATAATTATAAGGAAAACGAAGAGAAAATAAAGGGCATTTATTTGTTTTTATAAATTCTCTTTCTAGCCATGAAAGGTTACAAATGGACCATTAGAAAATCGTGTATTAATTATGATAAAACGTAATCAAGAGATCAAAATTCATTTCATTCAAGGATGCATTCATAAATTTGCTTTGTCTTTTAACTCTCAACTAAAAATTTATCAGGATACTTTAACTAGCCTATGAATTTAAGCCCCTATATTTCTTATCATCATTTCATCCAGGATGTAAGTTTTAGACGGGCGAGTGAAGGAAAAAACTAAAAATATCACAAATTAGATTATAAATATCATAAATTTTAACCTCTAGAGAAACCCAAAGAGATCGACGAAAATGGCTATAAATTAGCGAAGAATTGAACTTAAGAGAGAGGAGTAGATGATCATCAGGACTGTGAACAGTTAGGATCAGCAAGGCAGATTAACAGCCGATTCAGTCCGCATCAAGATTGGGCATAGCCCTCATCATATGATCAGGAAAATCGCAAGAAATTGAAAGACAGATCTGAAAGCAGATCGGACAAACGCTTGCAAAAGGAAGAAAAAACAAAACCAAAACGAATGGAAGAAAATTCGAACATGTGACAAACCAGATCCAGATTACTCAGGCTCAGAAAAAAAAATGGGTAGAAAATTTGATGTCAGCACATGAGAGAAGAAACCTCATCGGCGTGGTGCATGACTTGGATTTCATCATCGCCCGATTCGAGAAAAAGAAAATCCAAAGGAAGAGGAAGCAAACCTGCGGCGAGACGATGGCGAAGAGACGGTGCGAGTTGTACATGGGGAAAGTTGATCTATATAACCAGTACGAAGCCCTAGAGTTCGTGGGCTAATTAACGGGCCGGCCCAAATCTCAGTTCTCATTCTTAATTAAGTTCTCACAAATTTCTATACAACTCTGTTTTCTTTCCATTTAATTTTTTATAATCTAATTATCCAACTATTTAAACCAATTAATGAGGTAACGGATTCGACCCAAAAAATTTTCATTACTACTCGAGTAAATAAAGAAGCATTTGATAAGGCTCATCTAAACTCCCAGATGCGTTTGGTTCAAGTTATTATATATAATGTTGGTTATATAATTATCAAGTAATGACATAATTAAGATAATGGGGAATGAAACATAACCTGAAGTTGTTTAGTTCAATTTAGATAATGAAATAAAATCTTGTTTATTTAGATGTAATAGTCTATAACATAATATAATATTTTACCGTATTACCCTTTAGAATTTGTTTAGATAATTTTATTAAATTTTAAATTAAATTTATTTAATTTTTCTTTATTTAATTTATTAAAAATTTAATTAAAATATTAAATCAAAAAAATATTCACCGACGACATCAGCGTCGGCATCGACCGTCTGTGTCCGTGTAGGCAATCGATGTCCAACACTGGCGACCGCTTGTCGAATGCCAATGACGGTGGTCGTCGGTCGCCGCCACCGGCGGTCAGCGTCGGTCGTCGGCCTCCGACGGTCGTTGTCAGTCGACGGCCAACGGCGGTGGTCGCCGACCGTCGTTGTCGATCGTCAGCCGCGAATAATGCTTCCGGAAGTTAATAAATTGTAATAGTTATTTTTGTCTTAAATGTTAATATTGGAGGATAGTTTTGAAAAGATAAGTTTCATAACCCCGGAATCAAGAAAAACCTTACTTTCCTAAGGTTTTCCGATTCCGGGTTGCATGACCCTTTTGCTAACGTATTGGACATCGATTATTACTTGGGAATCGCTAATTACCTAAACCAAATAAGATTTTCGTTAATAACCTTGGATGGATAACCAAGGTTATCAAGGATAACCCCCAACCAAACACACCCTCAACATATTTAGAGTTGGCATTCCACTAGAGAATTTTTTTTATTTTTAGTACACTGTTCTAGAAAGAGGCGACGACGATGGCCAGACACTGGAGTTCTGCCCCTGTGGGAGTTGCTGTGGCTGGGAGGAACTTAGGGTCCTGCAAGGTTAACACGAGCGTTAGGGGGCACGCCGGCAGGGGTCCGGCGGAGTCCACTCCGACGCTCAAGTCAGTGTCTGTCCGAAAAGTAAAGGTAGCAAGAAGTAAAGAATGTTTGTAGGGTTAAGGGAGCGTAACCCCCTTACCGGAGGGGTTGGACTATCTTTTATACTAACGACGACAGACTAGACGTGCCCCCTCGATCGGTGCCCCCTCGATCGGTGCCACGTCTTCGATACTTAAGACACGCCCCCCTCTTTCGGCGGTAATTGGGTATCCTTTGAAACGGTCTGCGTCGTTATCACGCTTCCGCCCGTTGCGACATTTATGGGTCGTGGAGACTTTTTCTAACGGGGATGATTATCCATACCGAGAGAGGGGGGTCAGTACCTGAGGTCGGTCATTGCGGGGACTCCACCTCCCGAGGTGAGCTCGGGGCCCTCGAATGCGATAACTCCCGAGGTGCTCTCGAGGCCTAACCTCCCGAGGTGCTCCAGGGAGGGGTCCTCGGGTTGACCTTCCCAGGTGCGTCTCCTGAGGGGGGTCCTGGGGCCCGAGAAAGAAGGTTGCTTCGATCTGTCATATCGCGTCCCGCTGCTTCTTCATCCCTCGTGACGGGCACGGACTATTCAACCCTATCACAAGTCCCTCCCTTCAAGTCTGATCGAAGGAAGTGTGACTGATTGATCGGACTGGTGCAGAGATGAAGAAACTGTGAGCCTTCACCTTCCTTATTACTCTTGTAATTATAAGGGGCCTTTGGATTATAATCCTTATCTCAAGTTCCGAGAAATCCCCTTTAATGGTCTCGTCCTTTTCTCTTCATCCTTTACCGCTCCGCTGGCAGCCCGTGGGGGCCTAAGATATATCCAGTGAGTCTCGGGACTTTGGCTGATCTTTTGAACATGTCCCGTATCTTTCCGAACTTTGTGGCAGCCAAGTCGACACAGTTGCTCAGCGTATGTGCCAAGGCCATGTGGCTCTTCCCTTGTTTTGCGGGGTCTCTTCTTGATACGTGCTACGGGCTATACGAAGCGACGACGGTAAGGGATATCCATTCCCCGAGACAGCCCATTAATGCCATCGATGTTCCGTTCTCCCATTGCTCCAAGGGGTGTGTCGTAGCCCTATAAAAGCGAGTGCAACGACCCTCTGCAGGCTCCTCACCCTATCTGCCATCTGGAGTTCTCCTAGCTTAGCTATCCCTTTCACTGCCGCGTCCTTTAGACGAGAGTGAGTCTCCCTTTATCCGGTTGCTCCCTTATTCTATCCCCCTGGGTCGATGGAGAAGAAAAAGAAGTCTACAGGTGATGCTGAGTGCTCCCTGAAAGAGTTGGGATTTTGTTCCAAGTAGTGCGAGTCTATCTTTTCCAAAGTGAGGTCGGAATCCCTTCAGGTTGCCTGTCAAAAATACGGTATCCCGGTAGATTGGGAGGTAAGGGTCCCTTCTGTTGGGACCGGGTGCATGTTGACAAGGATACGGGTTCGTAAATTTTAAAATATTTACGTGCAGCGGAAGAATTAGCATAAATAATTTCTCAAATTATTTTAACCACGTATCTAGCATGCGACCTTATGATGTGTTGACATGATCATAAATTAAAATTTTGCGAAAAGTAAACTAATTTACTTAGTACCTCGCGTAACTCGAAGTAAGGGACGAGATCCAACCGTAGCGTCCCTTGGAAGCTCCGCCTCTATTCGCGTCCACGCCGAGTTCTCTTCGGGATGGCTTCGCAAAGCCACGAGTTTTGTGCCGACGAGAACTACTAGATTCTCCAAAGACACAACTAGAATATCAAGAGAGAGATATGGAAACTAACCACCAAGTAACGGAATCAAGATTCCCTGAAGGGAGGAAGGAGACGCGACCCGCTTCGTCTTGGTGGTGGCTCACGGCTAGGGAAGGTGGCGCCGGCCCTAGAGGGAGAAGGTGGCGCCGGCCCTAGAGAGAGAAGGTGCGTCAGCCCTAGAGAGAGAAGGGGCGCCGGCCCTAGAGAGAGAGAGAGAATAAGGGAGAGAGAGAGAGCTTCTTAATCTCTTGATTAATTGGAATTCAAGGCTTGCCTTTGGTTCCTTTATATAGTAGTCTCTCCATTGCCAAGTCTCCCTTTTAACGGAATTAACGGAATAAATTTTCATAAGAAATTTATCTTATAAATTTTCTTATGAATTATTCCGTTATGCCAAGTTTTATTATAACTAACTTAATAATAAAACAAATACATCTCTCCTTTTAATTATGGAATAAAATTTGTATAAAATTTTCTTATCATGGAAAAATCAATTCATAATTGATTTTATAAATTAAAATTAAACCAATTCATGGTTCATTTTAATTTCCATAAAAAGAATAAATTTCTATAATTTTCTTTATATAAATCTCTTTATATAAATTAATTTATTTATCCATAATTTTATAAAACAAATCGCGCTTGATTTATTTTATAATTTAAACCAAATTAATTGGTTTCTCTCCTTGTTGTGGCCGACCAAACCAAAGAGGGTTGGCACCCTCTTTGGCCGGCCACACTAAGCCAAATCCCTCGCGAATTAAACTCATTTAATTCGCCCGATAAGCCTTCAAAAGACTTAGCCATTTTAAGCTTCCCATGCGCCTCTGATAAATTCAGATTCGACTTATTTCTCTTGATTGGAAAATCCAATTTTCAACTCGTTTTAAATCCCTCGAATTACTCGTAGTGCGTGTGACTAAATAGGCTTTCGATTTATGTTGGCCGTCTATAATCATCCAATTATAGAACGATCATGAGTGGCACCTAGTAGTACATCATGACCCCCAATTAATCGAAAGATCAACGGTTGACCTCAGAAATAATTCTGAAACCCTTCAGCAGCTATAATGAATCGTGCCTCATTCCCTTCACCATCTTATACCCACTTGGTTCAGGACAAAGTCTATGTGTGTCAGTCCCCACTAGGCTGACTATGTCACACCCAGCCCAAGTAACGTTCTCTCGTCCTTTGGATTTCTAATTACTCACATGTATTTAAGAGACTCATACTCTAAACATGTCATGCTCTGGCCAGAGGCTTTGAGTAACAATCCGACGATAGGCCTTGGGTATACATCTCCTCACAAGGAGTGGTGAATCCTTTGTAGGCTGTTCAAACATCTTCGGGCACTTCGGCTTATACCCAACCATCCTGGGTCCACACCTCCTTGGAGATGCTTGCTTAAGATGTTAAAGTATAAGTCTCCATGACCAAGATGACTTGAACACCGCAAGTCAAAGGAATATCGCACTTAAGCTGCAGTAAGAACTTCACTGACATGTCTATATATAGACAACCATGTGAAGTTTCACAGTCAGTCACTCCAATGAACTAGTTCCCTTAACTAGCATTCATGTTTATCTCCGAACATCCCAATGTCACCAGCCAGTGAGAATCAGCTGATTAGAGAATAACCCATGCTAGTCTCAACAGAATTGACAGTGTCTATATTTATCAATTCATCGACTAGGGATATTTTCAATACTTCACAATTGCATATGTAGAGATAATCACTAGTTGTGATTCCAACACAAATTCTCTCATGCTGTGAATTGTATTACGGACATTCAGTAAATGAGTTTAAGATCCCAATCAAATACACAAACATGTATACTCAAATAGTGAATTTTCATTTATTAAAGTAAATGATTACAATCATAAGGTGATTGCCTTAGGACACTTCTCTCATATTACTAACACCTTCCTCAGGTCAATCGGCGGTGACCACCTGTGAGGGTTTTTACACATTCTTTTTGGGGCAACTTGAACTAGGGCTTCACTTCCCTATTCCTCCCTACTTCATGAATGTTGCCTAGTACTTCTGTATCCCACTCCAACAACTGGCTCCCAACGCCTTCGCCCAAATGGGTGGGGTCGTCGTCCTCTTCAAGATTTCCTACATTCCTCTGACCCCCCCCCCATTCTTTCATTTCTTTTTCATCCCAGTTGGGTCTCGAGGGGCATTTAGCTTTACCACCCGTCCTGGTCATAGATTTCTGGGGGGGGGCCTCCCTTCCTCGCAAAAAGGATAGAAGGAGCGATATTTCTATATTCACCTTCCTGAGTGTCCCTTCAGCCACATTCACTGGACGGAGAACCTGCCTCCTGTCCCGAACCTTAGCAACTTTCAACAGGATGCGGGATATCAGAGGGCCAAGGGTATCCTGGCTAGGATGGAATTCCATGGGCTTCAATTGGTGCACTGCGAGGAGCTCCTCTATCGGGCTGAAATTAGTCCGAAGATTACACCCCTCAACTCCAGCCTTCGTAAGTTGTTTTCGTACTTGGTGCAGTTCCTGATTAATGTTGACTGATGTTCTCTTGTTTTTTATTCTACAGGCAACATTATGTTTTCCCTCGTGATGAACAAGTTCCTGAAGTGGGACCAGGCTAACGAGCAGGCGTTGGTTCCAGGCTCGATATCTTCGACCCCCGCAGGAATCCCCCCGAGGGTGACGAGGTGGTGGGAGAGTCGCCTGCAGGCCCAGCAGTGCCCTGAGCCCCCATGGACATCGGAGCCTCGGAGTTGCCCCCGGTCCTGGAAGGGGGGTCAACTGCTCCTATTACTGAAACTTCAAAGGGAAAAGTGGTACCTCCTCCGTCGGTCGTACCCTCATAGATCCATGCGTTTGAAAAGAAGCATCAGGAGCGTCGATCCCAAAGGGGTGGACCCCTGAAGCGGTTGAAGAAAGGCTTATCTCCAGCATCTTTGTGCTCGGCTACCCCCGAGGACGCGACTTTATGATCCCCGGGTGTTCGGGAAGAGTCTTCTTCTCCTAACGTTAAGACGCTCGTTTCCGCCACTGATGCCCCAGCTCTCCCGGTCGACCCTCTGGCTGTTCCCCGAGGTAAAGAGGTGTCCACTCATCCATATCGCTCTCATCAGAAGGCTCCCAAGGTGAAGAAGAAGGCGGCTGGCAGTTCTCAATCCATCAAAATAAAGGGGGTTGCTTCTGAGGCACTGCCGAGCGCTTTAAGTACAGAAGAAGATGTCCCTGACCCCAGAGACGTTCCCAGTCAGTTAGGGCCCCCTACCGAGGGAACTCTTCCTTCTCCAATATTACCATGGCGGGTAGCTGGGTCAGCCTGCTACCTGGGCATGCTACACCAATCCCTACTGACGGTAAACATTTGTGGCATGCTTTTCATTTTACTCCAAAGTCCTTCTACTGACTGTCTATATCTACTCTATAGGTGGCCTCTAACCGCGCAGCCACCATCCGTTTATTATGCTCCAAAGGGGTCACTGAAGACCTCCTCCGGAAGGTGGCAAATGCCGAGGCGGACACTGACCGGGATTGTGAGGTGGGACTCATGCAGTTGGAGGTCAGCTGGGCTCTTCGTGAGAAAAGTGAGCATTATCTGGCCGCCTTAATAGCGGCCGAAGATGCCCTGCACGGATACAAACTCCAGGAATGCCTTGAATCCGAGAAGAACTAAGCGCTTGAAGGGGAGCTGCAGAAGCTATCACAGGAACGGGATCAACTCCAGGCCCGAACGGGAGAGTTGGCCGGTCAAGTTCACCTCCTGGAATCCGCGAAGAAAGTCTTGGAGGACCGGGATGCGGACCGAGAGTGCTTGATGGCTCTGTGAGATCACGACTTGGAGTTGTCGAACTCTTATGCAGCCGATCTTCAAGATCAATTGACCCGAGCCAAAGCACAAACTGCTGCTGCTACTCAGAATCTCCAGGAGGTGCAAGAGACTCAAGCTTACCTATTCCAAGAGGTGGCGACACTAAAAGCTGCTAAGGAGGAGGTCGAGGCCAAGATACAGCAGCAGCGGGGCGACCACGCAATTCAACTATCCCAGATCGAGGCGGAGTCCAGGGCCAAGTTCTTAGTGTCGGAGGAGTATGCTGAGGTGGTGGCCGGGCAAGCATTGAAACGCCTCAAATAGGGCTTCTATGGCGCTATCGGCCAGCTAGAGAAGGACCAGCTACTGAAACCCGGCTCGGACTTGCGTGCGATAATTGCCCAGCGTGTTTGGGACGATCTGTCCCCAGAGGAGCGGGATTTATAGGATATATAGGCATAAACTCCCTGACAATTTCTCACCCGCTATATCTTTTTCTTTTTAAGCTCTCTTTTTTTGTAGGACATGTGAGTGGTCGTTTTATTATTGAATGTCAACTTCGCTTATATTTGGAGGGATTTCTTGTTCCCCTTAGAATGCCAGCTCCAAGGAAAGCTTAGAGGTCGTACGGTTTAATCTGCTCTTGGCCGGGCGTGCACAGCTCCGAGGTCAAGCCTACACACCAAGAGGTTGTAGGGTTTAATCTGCACTTGGCCGGGCGAGCAAAGCTCCGAGGCCAAGCCTACACACCGAGAGGCTGTTGAGTTTAATCTGCACTTGGCGGGGCGTTAACAACTCCGAGGCCAAGCCTACACACTGAGAGGCTGTAGGGTTTAATCAGCTCTTGGTCGAGCGTGCACAGCACCGAGGCCAAGCCTACACACTGAGGGGCAGTAGGGTTTAATCAACTCTTGGCCGGGCGTGTACAGCTCCGAGGCCAAGCCTACACACCGAGGGGTTATAGGGTTTTAGTAGCTCTTGGCCGGGCGTGAACAGCTCCGAGGCCAAGCCTACACACCGAGGGGTTGTAGGGTTTTAGCAGCTCTTGGCCGGGCGTGAACATCTCCGAGGCCATGCTTACACACTAAGAGGTTGTAGGGTTTAATCAGCTCTTGGTTGGGCGTGTACAACTCCGAGGCCAAGCCTACACACCGAGGGGTTGTAGGGTTTAATCAGCTCTTGGTCGGGCGTGTACAGCTCCGAGGCCAAGATTACACACCGAGGGGGATGTAGGGTTTAATCAGCTCTTGGCCGGGCGTGTATAGCTTCTAGGCCAAGCCTACACATCGAGGGGTTGTAGGGTTTAATCAGCTCTTGGTCGAGCGTGTACAACTCCGAGGCCAAGCCTACACACCGAGGGTTGTAGGGTTTAATCAGCTCTTGGGCGGGTGTGTACAGCTCTGATACCAAGCCTACACACCGAGGGGATATAGGGTTTTAGCAGCTCTTGGCCGAGCGTGTACAATGTTGGATCGAGAAAAACGATAGAGGGGGGGGGGGTGAATATCCTTAAAAACTTTTTTTTGGATAAGACTTAAGAGAAAGTACGCAGCGGAATTAAAAACAAACACGAGGAACACAAGTATTTTTACTTGGTTCGGAGTCACGGTCGGCTCCTACTCCAAGGCCCACGGTCGTTGACCGTTTACTGCAGACAATTCTATATTCGCGCAAAGATTTACAAATTTAATACAAGAATAGTGCAGTAAGTAAACGAGTACACTTTTCGTTACCGACGCCCTGATGTGGATCCTACTTCGGAGCAGAGGGTCGTCGTCGGCGCTGGAATGTCGAGATCGGAGTTTGCCGGAGCAGAGCACTTGAACGAAAAGCTTAGAGGCGTTAAAAATTATGTTCTTGAAGCCTTGGGGTCGAGCCCCTTTTATAGTGCTCCTGGGGGCGCCTGACACGTGCCTTCAGATTGGAGAAACCTCATTCGCAGCTCGGTCAGCGCTTATCCCTTCAGAATCGGCCTCGGAGCTGACTGGGGCGCCCGGGACCTCCCGGGCGCCCAGCTTGACTGGGTCCGCTGGCTTCGTGGCTGATTTTGCATCGACTCATCTTTGGCTTTGACCTTGGGCGTCCGGGACCTCCCAGGCACATAGCCCAGTGTTGTTCCGAAGCGATTCTTACTTAACTGCTTGTTTGGCTTTGACCTTGGGCGCCCGGGACCTCCCGGGCGCCTAGCCCAGCTGCCTGCCCCTCTCCTTTGGGGCGTTCTGAGCTGCAGAAACACACTCCTTCGGTCTCTGCATTCAAGGTTAGTACCAACACAAACAAGACAAGAATATTAGTTAATTTTTACAGTCGTAGCTGTCTTGGTTCTGACTTTGGGTCTCCAAAATGGAACCCTAGGTCGAACCGACGCCTACTGTTCCCTCGACGGGGAACGCGTCCTCACCTACTCCTCTCAGGAGAGTTTACCTTTTGCCAACCGGCTCCTCCGGTTGGACTTTTGCCCGATCCACCTGACCAGGTCTTCGTGCCTAGTCCTCGACCAGGACTTCGTGCCCACCTTCCGAGCAGGTCTTCAGTGCCCAGCCCCTTGCCAGGACTTCGTGCCCAGTCCTCGACCAGGACTTCGTGCCCACCTTCCGAGCAGGTCTTCGGTGCCCAGCCCCTTGACCAGGTCTTCTTTGCCCAGCCCTTTGCCAGGACTTCTTGCCTAGTGTGCCTAGGACTTCTTTCCTGCACAGTTAGTAAACACATTAGATAACAATAACATCTTAACTTTTGAACCCTTTGCCATTATCAAAACTCAGGTTTGACTTAGGTGATGCCTGCACCAACAATCTCCCCCTTTTTGATTTATGGCAACCCGGTTCAAAAAGTTAAGTTAACCAACAGATAAGTAAGTAAAGTACCTAAATTTAATTTCCTCCCCCTGGAAGAAATCTCCCCCTAAGTTTTTCAAAAGTTCGTGGGGTTTTTTTTTAAAAAAATTCTAAGTCTTATAGTGAAGCGTTTTTCAGGTTTTCAATACTTAGAAAATTTTCAAGAAAAGGTTTTAAGTTAGAAAATATTTTCCAAAAAATATTTTGAGTTAGGCACTTGAAAAATTTTCAGGACAATTTGAACTGTGCACTTTGAAAAATTTTCATCAAAGATTTAGAGTAAGTACTTAGAATAATTTTGGAAAACAAGTAATTTCGAAATTAACTTCCAAGATACTTAGTTTTTGCATTTTAAGAAAATTTTCTAATCTTATTCTAAAGTTTTAACACTTAGAAAATTTTCGAGCAGTTTAATACTTAGAAAGATTTTCAAACAGTTTAAGTACTTAGAAATTATTTTCAAAATAGTTTAGAAAATAATTTTCAAATAGTTTAGAAAATAATTTTACTTTACTTTTTGAAAGAAAGGAGATAGAAGTTTTTGGAAAAAGATTTACTTTCGAAAATTAATTTTGAAGACAAAGAAAAAATTTAAATTTTGAAACATTCTTTTCTCTCTTTTCCAATCTCTCCCCCGTTGTCATATATCAAAAAAAATATAGCAACAACAATGAGTAGTCAAAATAATGTGCTGTACTGAACCATTTCTAAATTTAAGCTGGACCAAATTAATTTGAATTTCTCTTTCGGGTCCTGTCTAACCCATTAGTTACTTACTACTTGTCATAAACAGTAGTTTTCGCTAGGATTAGTCAAGTTACGTGATCTGATCAAGTTAGATTTTCTAAGCTTGACACTTAACCTGATTACTATTTAATTGGTATTTAGTGCCCCAATTACTGCAGATGCACTGACTTAAAGCATCTTGAATTAAGGCAAAGACCTAAGCATCTCAACTCATTCTAGGTTATCAATCAAAAGTACCCTAAGGTGCTTGTGAGATGTTGGCTTCTAGATCTATAGGTGCATGCAATTCTAGGGTTAGGGCCTAGGCTAAGTCCATTTTGTAAAAAAAAAATCCTAGTTTTGAAGGGGATAATTTTGTTTTTTAAAAAACTAAGTTGGAAAAATCATTTTAAACTAAATAGAGAAAAGTAAGAAATGATTTTGCAGAAAATAAAATAGTTTTTGAAAAATATTATTAAAGCAGTCCTATTTACCAAGCATAACCCTAACTTAGTAACTGATAAAAAGCAGATAATCAAGTAAACAACTAGCAACTAGATATGATAAGTGCATAGAAGTCAACTGGTCAAAGCAAGGGACAGCACAGTCAAATCATAGTCAAATACATGTCAACCCTACTGAGTAGGGTTAGTCAAAGAGTCACTAGTACAACTGAAAATATCAATCTAAACTAAGAGGAAGGGTCGGGATGATCATATGAGATGGGCTGCCAGGATCGGAATAACGACATCATTTCATTATATCGTGTGTCGTTAGTCTCTTGATCGGCTCTAGGGTATTCATGTACTTAGTGTAACGGGCCTCATTTGCTTCCATGTATTCTGCGTGATTGGCCTCTATTTCCTCCCTGAGACTGTGGACCTCTGACTGAAGTAGTGCTAGCCTCTCGTCAGTCGTCAGAGGTGGGGGCTCGTCCATCTGCTCTCGAATCTCGACAGCGAGATCTGCGACATCGACCTCTACCTCCTTATCGGAATCGATCTGGGCTCCGGCTCGCTAGCGTCTCCATGATAAAACCCCAGTACCCGAGACATCTATGCCCGCTAGGGAAAAGTTTCTATACCCAATCTCATCAAATTCAGTCATCGAGGTCATCTCTCCGTCGGTAATATCGTGACCGTGATGATGAAGAAGAGAAGTGATGATGTGGCAGTAAGGGGTGCGTACCCGACCCTGGGTAGTAACACTAGATGCATGTAGAATGGTGTGGTATATGTGAAGTCCAATATCTATGTCTAAGTGATGGATCAAAGCATACAGCAGGAAGGTATGGAATGGTTGCATGGTCGCGACATCCCTAGTGGTCAAGGGAAGAATTCAACGGACTAGAACTCTATAAAGGGCGTAGTCTTGGACTTGGAGATATACAGACTGAAATCGTCTAACCAAAGGGTTTCGAGGATTTCTATAGAAATATGAATGAAGGGTGTCCAAATCAATATGTGAGTAAGGAGGAGCAAATGGAGGGTCTCTAGGAGGGTAACAGCAGAAGGTGAACTGGGAAGGTCGAAGTCCCAGGAATCTGTTAAACAGCAAGGGCGTGATGGTCAAGGGCATTCCTTGTACAGTGGTGATATAGCTAAGATCATCTTGTCTTACTAAGTTGTTGTAAAATTCTGCACATAGGGTCGTATTCACAGGATGAGTGCAGAACACAAGTCGATCAAGTTGGTAGAAATTGATTACGTCCATAGCCAATGCACATGATTGAGTGAAAAACTGTCTATTCAAGAAGTTTATCTTGATGGGTTTGTAGGTCATCCTAGCAAACTTATTGAATAGTTCTAGAGTTGGAAACCTAGGGTCAGGGCTAGGCTCGGGTCCGGGGTTGGGTTGAATAGTACGACGTTTTCTAACAAAATAAGGAATATGCATTTAGCGAAATAACTAAAAGGAAATACTTAAAAATACATAAAAGCTTTATGTAGGGCTTGGTCGGGCGCCCGGGAAGGGTCGGGCGCCTGAAGTCAGTCATATTCTGCCAAAGGCAGCATTTTGGTGTTGATGTTGTCCTTGGGGGCGCCCGTGAGGACCCGGGCGCCTGGGGTCAGCTGCTATGTGTGGCAGCTTTTGCTGCCTTTGATTGACTTGAAGGTCTAGGCGTCCGATATGTCATGGGCGCCTAGCTTAGCTAGGTATTGACAGCTTTTGCTGTCTTGATCGAAGAGAAAAGGGAGGGGGCGCCCGAGGGGTCACAAGCGCCCGATTTGACTGTTGTTTGACCATTGACCATTTTGACTGTTTGACCAGGTTTGACTGTTTGACCTGATTTGACTCTAGTGACCAACCAACAATCAAGACAATTCAACTCTAAATTCAATATTGTTATTTAACAATATTACAAAAATCAGATTTTGCATTAACTTAATTCCTAACTATCTCACCCGGTATGTAGTTATCGATCACGTTAACTTATGGGTTTTTGTGAGATAGGTTTTAATAGAAGTAAGAAATTTGTTTTGAAAAACCACAATTAATTTTGAAAAGTTAAATTATTTTTGAAAACAATTAATTTTAACTTTATTTTGAAAAGGAATATTTGAATCTAAGATTAATTGAAAATTTGTGTTAGATTCGAATTTGACAAATAGTAAATTGAATTTGAATTTCAAAAATTGGCTTCCAGGTCTTGGCGAGGCACAAGGCCTTCTTTGGCCGTAGCCTTATTAGATCATCAACCCTGTCTTTGACAAAGCTTTTTAGTGAAATTTCATTTTCAAGATTACTTTTTGAAAAATTCTGGTCTAACTAGTTTGAGTCTTGGATTGGTAGCTTCGGCTAGTTCCGCCAGAATGACTTCCCTAACATACTATCATCTCACCTCCACCCAATACTATGTTGTTCAAATTTCAGTTAATCGGTTTAGTCCTTAATCTAACCAGTCCTAGGTCTTAGCATGGTAAATTGCAGGAAAATAAATACACAAGTAATCATGTAATTTTACAATAAGAAAAGGAATTTATTTAACTATAAAAATAGTTTTTAGGTTGGCTCCCCCTGGACTAAAGCCACGGTAATGTTTAGGCAAGATATGAATCTTATCCTTGGGGATCCAATACTGGTTTGGTCCAGCTTGGTTGTTCAGGCACAGTTTGGGTACCCATGCTTGAATTTTGGGTCTAGACTGATTCAGTACAGCATAATATGATCTTTGTCTAGCCTTGGTTCGATACCCTAACCCGGATCGATTTAGAACTGACTTCTGTTTTTCAAGGATCATATCAAGACCCTTGGAACCCGAAGTGAATTGTTTCAAGGCTGCTCTAAGGTCCTTGACTTGAGTTTTCAAGGAGGAGTTCTCTTTCTCAAGTTTTTCAACTTGAGTAGAGGTTCCTACTTGAACCTTCTCAGTTAAGGATCTAGAGTCAGCATCCTCTTTCAGGGGTTTTACTTCCTGTCGGAGAGACTCGACTCGAATTTTGGCTTTCGCCAAGTTACTAGATAAATATGCAATTACTTCAGTTAATTCAGATTTTGAATAATCACTTACAGTTATTTTGCAGTCTTCTGATATGGTGAGCTTTTCGTTGTCCGGCTCCGATTCTGATCCGGTTTCGATGTCTTCGGATGTAGTCAGGGCGAGCAGGTTTGATTGTAGAGCCTCTTCTTCTTCTTCAGATGAAGACTCGTCCCAAGTTGCTTGAAGGGCCTTCTTTATTCTTGTCTTCTTGGCTTCTTTCAGATTAGGACACTCCGATTTGAAGTGTCCCTTCTTGTTGCATTCGAAGCAGATCACACTTGATTTGATCTTGGATGGTTCAGCCGGATCCTCCTTCTTTCGGCTGGCTTTTCATCTGTTGGACTGATTCTTCAATTCCTTGTAGTAGTCCCGGGCAAGCCGAACCAGCTTGGGTCGATCCCCTTTGTTGTCTTCTGAGTTTGAGTCTGAGTCAGACTCGGGTGCAGGTTGAGGCTTCTTCTTGACAACTTTTCCTATTTTGCCTGCAACAAAAGCAATGTCTTTCTCAGCCAAGATGCAGTTAGTCTGCTCATGTAATTCAAGTTCAGAAAATAATTCATCTAATTTGATTTTAGAAATATCCCTTGAAACTTTGTACTCATCTACCATAGATGCCCACAAAGTATTTCTCGGGAAAGCGTTAAGGGTATACTTGATCAGGTCACGGTTCTCTACCTTGTGACCGATTGTATATAGACCATTCATCAACTCTTGGATTCTGGCGTGGAGCTAAGCTGCTGTCTCGCCGTCGTTCATTTTGATCGTGTATAGCTTGTTTAGCAGTAGGTCCCTCTTGCTGATTCGGGTGTCGGAGGTTCCTTCGTGCAATTCGATTAACTTACCCCAGAGTTCCTTTGCACTGTTGAATGGTCCCACCCAGTTCATCTCTTCTTTGGTTAGACCACATTGGAGTGTCTGGGTTGCTTTGGCATCAGCTTCGATCTTCCTTTTTAATGAGGCATCCCATTCGGTGTAAGGCTGTGCCACTCCTTCAACATTTTTCGAGATTTTCAGACCAGATTGGATTATAATCCACATGTCCACCTGAGTTTTCAGGTGGACTTCCATCTGACTCTTCCAGTAGGAGAAATCCTCCCCACTGAAGAGTGGTGGTCTGGTTATACTAAAACCCTCTTGCATGACCATTTAGAGATTCTGAAATAAAATTAACAAAAAAAATTGTCCCAAGACTTAGTCTTGGATTAGCAGTGCGGGAATAAAATATTTAAAAGAAATTATCGAGTGGTGTTGCACCAACCTCGATTAACGATAAAAATTCGATCGAAAAAGAAATGAAAAATTTCGTAAAAATCTGAAAAACTCTCAAATTGGCGGTTGCGCCAAATCTGAGCTACCTCGCTCCGATACCACTTGATGGATCGAGAAAAATGATAGAGGGGGTGTGAATATCGTTAAAAACTTTTTCGGATAAGACTTAAGAGAAAGTACACAGCGGAATTAAAAACATACACGAGGAACACAAGTATTTTTACTTGGTTCGGAGTTGCGGTCGGCTCCTACTCCAAGGCCCACGGTCCTTGACCATTTACTGCAGGCAATTCTATATTCACACAAAGATTTACAGATTTAATACAAGAATAGTGCAGTAAGTAAACGAGTACACTTTTCGTTACCGACACCCTGATGTGAATCGTACTTCGAAGCAGAGGGTCGTCGTCGGCACTGGAATGTCGAGATCGGAGTTTGCTGGAGCAGAGCGCTTGAACGAAAAGCTTAGAGGCGTTGGAAAGTTGTGATCTTGAAGCCTTGGGGTTGAGCCCCTTTTATAGTGCTCCTGGGGGCGCCTGACACGTGCCTTCAGATCGGAGAAACTTCATTCGCAGCTCGGTCAGCGCTTATCCCTTCAGAATCGGCCTCGGAGCTGATTGGGGCACCCGGGACCTCCCGGGCGCCCAGCTTGACTGGGTCCGCTGGCTTCATGGCTGATTTTGCTTCGACTC